>PVHY01002155.1:0-80338 GCA_004024945.1 Uropsilus gracilis | reverse complement strand
TTACAGGCATGCGTCACCAGGCCCAGCTATTTTTTTTGAGACTAGGTCTCACTATATTGCCCCTGGTGGGCCTCCGGTATTGAACCCACAGACTAGTGATTCTTAATCTCAGCTGAGCTCCGTAGCTGTGCTTAAAGGCACATGCCACTGTGCCCAGCTTAGGTTACTGAGTTGTTTCAGACCAGTTACCAGGGCCAATGGTATGTGGGTTTATATATGTTTCTTAAAATCTGAGCTCAGTAACCACATTAGTTTCTGTATACTCTCTGGGTCTTTTCTTTCTCTGTGGCAGCATCTGCAATTTCATAGTGAGAATCACATTGATGTGAACTTCTGGAATCACCTCAGTGTTTCCTGGAATTGACTGAGTATTTCCTGGCATAATAATCAAGCTTATCTTTTTTCTAATTTAATATTTAATTAAATATTTTGAATCACTCTTCAAAAAGTTTGATTTACTTCTACTGTTTCCCCGAAGTTCATATTTAGTTCTTTGTTGCAAATAATGAAAATGTTCATGTAGTAGCAGAGTGACTTCTTTCACTATCAAATGAAATGAAATTTCGACTTTCAATGGCTTTTTCAACCCCAGATTAGTCAGATGAAAATTTTTATTTGTACTTGTTAGCTGTTCTATGGGATAGTAGGAAAATACCCAAGCTCTGGCCATTTGAAATATATGTACATGAAGAAGAAATACTATCTAAACTGTTTACTTTTAGTAATTAGTGTTTCTTGCCTCATAGAAGAGTAACGTTTTAAAAGGATGATATCCCCATGTAACAATTCAATTCTGGCACTGTAAGTTAAAGACATAAAAAAGATCCATGACTCATTTTGTTAGCTAAGCAACATATCTCCACTGGAAGGAGTCTCATCATTGTGTATCATCTGCTTCACTTTCCTTCTCAAGTCACTGGTGCTGTAAACCTTCTTTCCAATCACTGATGCTTTCTCATTGTGCTTAACTCAGAAAATAGATTCCAGCTCAGGTTGCTTTTGTGGCCAATTGCTTAAGACTTTGGTGTCTTTACTCAAAAACCTGGGATTATAGTTACTTCTCTAATTAAACACAGACATACACACACACAACTGCCTACTTTGGGCTTTATATTAATAATCTATCCTTTTTAGTGAAATTTAAAGTCTTGTTTACTATTTCTGCAACATATTCAATTGGAAACAGGCCTAGGAGAATTTATTAATTTTTTTTTAGTGAGATAATCTACCTCTTTTTTTTTTAGCTGATTACATATATGTATTTTTTTACATCATTGTGTATCCCGAGGTTCTCCCACCACCCTATCACCCATGAACTGCCATCCCATTCTCCTGAGTCCATCCCTCCACTAACCCCCCCTTTTGCTTTATGCTTTAGTTCCCCTAGCCTATTTTATTTTCAGTAAAATATAGTAGAATATTCTCTAGTGAATGTTTAGGAAATTTTATTTATTATATACGTATTCTCTGGAAATGACATGCAAATTCATATATTAAAGACTCTGGAAAAATCCTATTATAAAAATATTTGCTTAACTTTGTTTAACTTAGGAATTCCTAAATTTATGTAAAGAACCATCTATACCTACATGTTTGCTGCTTTTATCTCCTCACCGACACTTATTTACTATGGGACTATTTTCATTACATCACGTCACTCTTCAGGATACTTGCCTAGCATGTACCTGTTGCAAATAACTTCATTGTATATTTTAGAAACTTCAATAAAATTCATTTACCAAATTATTGTATTTACCCTTATCAGAATCAACACCCTTTGTCAGGATTATTTGGGCCTCAAAGGAGGCCTGACTCTTCAGGACTCTCTCTGAAACTATGCCCATGCTATGTTCACCAGTTCTGTGATATCATAAAAGTTTTGCAGTCCTAATCAAGACTTCACCTTAACCTGATCTCCAAAATCTCATTAATATTCTCTTCTGTTCTGCCCATTTTCAGATGCTATTAAGACTGTCACAGTAACCATCTTCCTCTGCATGGTAAGCAATAGAATCAACTTTGCTTTGTGAACAACATTTTAAGTATTTGGCAACCTGACCACAGAATACTCTTTATGTAAACCTTTTTATATCTAGTGGAACCATTGTTTCAAGGGATACACTTCAGGTCACCTGGGCTTACACTATTGTGCAGGAACATTCCATATTCAAGAAGGCCTGAAAACAAGCTATCAAAAATCACCTTTTCTTCAAGTTACGTGATATTTCTTCCCTGTCAGTATGTTTATATACACTAAGAAAGCTTATTCCTTCCTTCTTGTATTTCCTGTATGGATAATTTAATACCAAAACTCAATTTCTTTTCAATCTGCACTGCAATACCAAAATGAAATTCAGTTTTTCTTCCTTCTGTGTGCTCCAATATATAGGGTGGATCTCAAAAGTTTATGTCTCAAATTTATTTGGAAGAAAATAAGAGAGAAATTACTGAATGACCGCATAGTTGGAACTTTAAAATATCCATGAATAAATGTGATACAGCAAGCCTGACCTGAGTGAGGATTACTCTGAGTCTCCCAAATTTGCTGAGACTTCCAGTTAAGCTGCAGTCATTTGCTATATCCCTGTTAACCAGCCTATAATCTGTATTTCAGGCTTCATGCAAAGAGATAGATCTGGGGGAGTATAGGTGAGGCAGGGTGCTTCCTGTCACATAGCCCCGATTTCCCACCTAGGGTTACCAGTTATTCACTCCTTTGTCATCTGCTTGTGTCCTTTCCTCTGTGCCATACCCCTTGTCGCTTTCCCTCTAATGCCACACAAGATGAGATGGGCAGAATACAGGAGCATAACCCACATTGTTGTTTCACTTTGCCTCATGCTAAATTTTAAAATGAAAATGAAAATTATACATCTGTAGCTATCTGTAATTCATTTTTCTCATTTAAATAATGGCAGTTTTTATAGTTGTTCAATATTTCAAAGACTGATGTGGTGATCAGGTTATAATAGTGCTAAGAACATAATGTTTTATATAATTGTAAACCATTATTGATATGTAAAGGTGGCGATAAGTTTCAGTACAATTTCACATTAAAGTAGAAGTACTAAGAAAATTGTTGTACTATATTAATACTACTTTTTGCAAAATCTGATTTTAAATAGTTTAAGATAACTAATGTCATTTTTGTCTGCCAGATCGGTTTTAGTTTGAAATTAATTCATTCAGACTAGAAAACTACAGTAATGATCAAAGGCATAATTATAACATATTTATAGCCTATTATTATTGTAACATTCTGAAGTAAAGGGCAAAAATTCCACCCAGTGAACTTGTTCTTCCTGTTACTGACACAAGATTGAGACATTTAAATGCTAAGACATGGATCCCTGAGGCAGAACATAAAATATTTATAATGAAGGGAGTATGGACCAATAAATTTCAGTTATAAATGTTTTTAGTCAAAAGAAATAATAAATAACCTTCCACAGGCAATATTTCAGTTTGCATTTATTGTACCTCATCACATCTGATTTTCAGGAAACAATAATGATTGTATAGTAAGATACCACTAAATTACTCTCATGTTTAATGAATGGTTAAACTGTTAAATTTTGATTAAGATATGAGTCCCCTTAATTTGACTGTGAGATGTGGTTTGTTTGGAAGTTCTAGTGTGTGGTAATAACAGCAAAGAGGTTGTCATTTATATAATTTTTGGTGAAAAAAGGATGAATAATATCAGATATAGGTAAACTTTGAAAAAGGAATAACAGACTGTTGGGTTTGGGCAAAAATACTTACATAACAGAGAGATAAATTATATACATAGGTTGTCTTATCTCTAGTCGTTTTAAACAGTTTTTTAAATTGATAGGGAAACTGACTCATTTTATCTGATGCTGTGTGGTAGACATTACTAGGGGTTATTGTGGTACCTGGAAAATAATGCAGGGAAAGGGCTTCTGGAGATTTAAATCAGATTTCTGACTTTGTAGCTTACTAACTAGATGACCTTGTGCAAGTCATTTATCTTATTTGACTATTTCTTTATTTATCAAGTAATAAGAAGACATACCTCAAATGGTGATAGTAAAGATGGAATGTGATCATTTTTGTGCCTTAGTCTGGGCTCTCTAGGAAGTAGAACCTGATCCTGGGAACTAGGGATGAGGGACAGGAAAGCTAGAGGAAAAGAGGGAGTGAACAGCAAGAGGGATTGCCAAAAGGGCCATTGCTCTAGCCATCTACTGCTTGGTCAGCAAGTAGTATCTAGGAGCTTTTGTGAATCAAGACCATCTGGTTGGGAGAATGAGAGAATAATTTATTTGCTTCCTCCCCCGACTAGTCACCTATGGAATATCCCTTAGGCTGCATTGTTTACTCCCCAAATTCATGTGTTGATACCCTAACCCCCAGCACCTCGAATGTACCTGTACTTGAAGATGGGGCCTTCTATCTTCAAATAAAAAGTGGTGGCCAAGTTAAACTGTGATCCATACGGTGGCCCTATTGTGACCTGATGGTGTCCTTATAAGAAGAAATTCCTATAGAGAGACTCCATAGGTGAGTAAACTCAGAGCAAAGGCTATGTGAGGACATGGTAAAAGGCAGGTACTTGTAAACCAAGGAGAGAACCTTTCTAGAAACCAATATTGCCAACATCTTGACCTTGGAATTCTGGCTTCCAGAACTATGAGAATAAATATCTGTTGTTGGAAGTTACCTGTTGTATGGTATTTTATTATAGCAACCCAGAAAGCTAATATAGGGTGTTAACTTCCTCATAATCTGGATTGTGCTTGTGTGTATAGAGAGTAGGGACACCTACCTGTCCCCAAGATGAGGTGTTTCCCCAAGAAGAGGTATTACAGAAAAGCTCTGGGTGGGAAGACAATCAGATGGGGTCCTGGAACAGAGAATCAGGCATCTGTACCTCTGGGGTGCTGATCAGAGCCTTGACAGACCAGAAGCTTACTGTGATGTCTCGGGTAGGATGGTTGGGACTGGGAGAACCCGAGGAGGTACATAGGGGTTATTAACAAGGTATGCAGAGATATTTTAAAGCTGCAAGGTAGGTTATTATTAGTATGATCAAGGATAAAACCACTTACTGCTGCTTCATGGATTTGTAGAGGATCATTAGGAATATACATGGTTTATAAACTCATGATTGCAGTACTAAATTTTGTTTTAAATCACATTTATGCAATACTCTTCTAAGACAAAGGGAAAATTGTTATGTTTTCTCTAAAGAACAAGCAAATTTCAAGTCTTGAAAATAGTATAATGTTTGAAAATTTGAAGTTTTACTTTCATTGCATTTGTACATCTGCCTGCTTCCACTGATATCCATACACCAAGATTTAACCTTCAGCGCCCGTGCACCATGGTCTATTGCAGAGAATCCTGAATTGGACACTCTAGAGAGATGAGTGATTTTCTTGGTCACACCAGGCGTACATATGGTTATAAGTCTGGTTACGTGAGACCACGAAAGCTTTCTGTTATGCTTGTGGAGATGTCGGGAAATATCTCCATATTTCAGGGGTAGTTAAAGGGTTTGCGGATTGGTGAAGTGAGAAGGAGTGAGAGGAAATGTGGTTTCTGTGGGTGAAGAAATGGAGTCAGGAGTCCTGAGTGCTCTGACATATTCATGTGTGCCGTGGCCAGGAGACATGCTCGTGCAAAACCCAGCGGTGGGGAACTTATCAGCATTAAATTTTCAATTTCACCAAATCTGACACCTGACATGTTTCATGTATACATTCTGATCTCAGAAGAAAACAGGTTGAAATCCATCCTCAAAGACAGCATTGAGTAGAAGTCAAACTGGTTTTCATAACACATATTATCAAAATGCTACTTGCTGAACAGTCTGATGATGGTTGGTGAGATGAAATGTGAATGCTAAAATTGTAGGCTTTGCATAAGTCATCATTTAATAACTACCTTATTTACCTAATAACTACCTTATTTACCTAATAGCTGTGAAGGGGAAAACAAGAGGAGACAGATGCGCTTGTTCACCCACTGTTTAGTATTGTGCTCCTCTCTGGCTGAATGCCATTTCCCAGGTGTTTGGTGCTGAGCCAAATACTAAAATTAGACATTCGGTACAACCCTGTTGAGGCACAGTGATGTAGGAAAGCTTGTTCAACTCTTGGCCTTTGACGTTGCTACCAGGGCCTCTCTTCCCAGGGTTGTCAAATTTACCTACCGTTTAGAGGAACATGTAATAATAAATGTGATCAGAAAAAACAACAAATAAACAAACAAAGAAAAAACTGTGAGACCCCAGGTTTAAAAAGAATTTCCTCTCTTAACTTGTCCTTAGTTACTTAAAAATCTTAAGTTAATTTTCACTTATTTGGAAAGACATGGAATGCTAATGGTGCTGTTACCCTTTTTTAGAGCTTCATTCAGATTTTACTTTGAAAGTGTTCCTAGACACATAATATAAAGATAAAATCTGGAAAAACAAAGCCAGAACTTAAGGCATCAAAGAAAGAAAGAAAGAAAAAAGCCTGCCTATTTTGACTTCATCAGATTGTAGCATCCAATTCTCAGTGTTGCAACTCTGGCAATTATTTGTTAGTACCCAGAGAGGGTACGGTAGAGTACAGCTGATGACCAAGTTCATGATAGAGGAATATCTGAGTTAAAATCACTCTTGATTAACTTACCATTTACTTTGAGAGGTCTTCACATATCATGGGATAAAATGATCTCAACAAGTGCTTGTCAGCTGGCTAATTTACCACTTTGCTTTGGATATTTGTATTGTGTATTGAGAAAACATTAAAAATGGTTGCAAGATTTGTTGGACAAATATCAAGTAACCATAATTGCAAAGGGTCAAAGATTACTATTCATGACTGACCAGTCCTTCATTTCTGCTACTAGGAAATGGAGCCTACTGACACCTGCCAAACATGTGAATGAGGCAGGCCTTCTTGGCTAATATCTTTCCACCAGTGCAGAGATAGTGAGGCCAGAACTGAATGAAATTTCTATGCCAACTCTATCATAAAGCTGTATTGGTTCAGCAATAGCCATCAGGTGTCTAGGAGAGGTTAAATGAAGCATTTGACTAGGTAGAACTAACTTTTCTTGTATCCGCAATTAAGCCTGAACACTCTCCTGTTACTGTTACCTGTCCTCAGAGCTCAAGAAATGCCTAATGTTTATGGTGGAGATGAAAAAGGAAAATAGATGATGATTTACATGTTTAAAATGTTGATGCCTGTACTGCAGTTAACAGCTTTAAAATTCCAAATATTTTCTGTGCTTACTTTGGTCTCACATATATTAGGAAGGAAAGTTGAAACCAGAACAAGAGTTCCGTTTTATTACTAAGATTCAAATTGGGACCAAAGTAACTTTGTCCCCCTTTCCCTGGCTTGAGATATGTGTAAAACAGGAATCCGCAACCTAAGATTTCACCAAGAGCAAAAATTGAAAGCAAGGGGAAGTGGTTAGTCTTGAGCGATGGTTCATCTCAGCCATGGGGAGACCTGATAAAATGTTTCTTACCCAATAAACCCATAGAACTTCAGGGTCCACATTTATCCCAGATCTGTAAAGTCACTTAAGTTTCTTGATTAAGAAATCATATTTTTCCCTCGTGCAAATAACACCTTCCTTTCTTTCCACACACTGAACTCTCCTTCCTGGCTTTTTAAAAGTAGTTGAATATAGTTAAGATAATTCTTTCAAGTTTTGGCTTGAGTGACACTGAATATTTTATCATTATTCAGGGTATCCATAAGGAGTTTGGAAGTATTTTGAAATTTAAAGCAACTTAAAATAGCTTAAAGCAAGTGTTAATCTGAAAGAAAAAAAATAGACAAACTCCTCCTTTGAATACCACCCCTAAACCTATAGTTATATTATTTCCTTTAGGTATTGCCAAAGGTATATTGTATCCACACATTGTGACACTCAGATATCTGTTCACCCCCATTTTTCATATTAAAAATTAAGCTATTGTATGAAATTTAGAATTATTGTACCCTAAACTATTTTAAGAATATTGTTTTAGAAGTGTAAGATACAATAACAAATAAGTTTTCCTGAGTTTCCAACTGAAAGATACCTTACAATCCTTTTAGACATACACACACATATTCAGGGTCATAGTACTAGAAGTTTCAAACAGAAAAGTGCCCAATGGTATTCACTGCACTTATTACTAAGGCTTTTTGTCTTTTGTCTTTTTTTTTTTAATCACTTAATCTGATTTTTTTGAAAAAGGAATTTTGGAGTTCTATTCCCATTATAATAATGAATACTCACAAAGAATCCCAAATGTTCCACCTTGACTTTGTGTAAACTTTTTATGACGGAGAAAGTGAAAGGGAAAGGACACAGTGTGTGGAGTTGAGCACCTCTCTCGGAGTATTTTAACACTTCAGCTAAATTCTTGCTTGTAGCTTCTCTCAAATATGGTATTAACATCTAACCTGCATCTGCCTAGGGCTGCAGCCTCCAGGGTGAGCCTTGGAGTTCAGTAACTTGTGTAGGGTCAAGCTGTGACTGAAAGTAATGGCAGTCCCTGCCTGAGGATCATGGTCAGGCAGTTTCCAGAAGTTGTGGAACTGCTTCTTTTTGAAATCTCCTTTCTAAATATTCTTGGACCAGTGATGCTTACCTCCTGAAACCTGAATCCAGGGTCTGACAAGTTCCAACATACCTTAGCTCCTGATACCTACAAGGTCTGTACTCAATCTAACCTATTGATTCCCTGAACTTGTTGCCTGAGGCAGAGAGGGAGCTAATTAAAAGAAAATGGAGCTTTGAAAATCTCAGAGAATCTCTCTGAGGTGCTGCCACTAACCTCGGGAATTTGAATCATTGCCCAGCATAGGTGCTAACAAATCTCTCCATGCTGCTGAACTAGGAGTGAGATACCTTTAACATGGGAAAAGAAAAATCGCAAACCTGTCTGCTACTATCTTAACTGTTCCCTAAGATACTGAATGAAGTAAAGGAAATCTGAGGGTCAAAAAGTGTATGTTTGCATGTTTGTATATGTGATAAAGTCACGTGTATCTATATCCAGGTTGTTTATCAGTTAATTAAAAAAAATTGCTTGTGAAAGAAAGGCAGTTTGTAGGTTGGAAACATGAGACAGAAAGAAGTTAGATATTTTTTTCTTAAATAATCTGAGTCAGCCAGAATGGCAGTTGGATGAGATTACAACTCAGAGTTGCTGACACTCTAAATGCATGTGGAAAGCACTAGACCACATCGCTCTTTCTTTCTTGTATAGACCATAACAAAACAGCACTTCAACACATGCAGAATCCCTACCTGTTTTGTTTTGAGGTAATTTCTAGATAGATAGAACACAAAAATCATGAAATGATCACGAAAAGTTAGTCTCTGCGTACACCATGGCTGCTGGAGGGCGGGAAAAAGAAAGTAATACCAACAACATCCTGATATTCTTCTGTTTGTACTTATGGCCACATTCAGATTGTATCACTTCTAAAAAGCTGCAAAGGCATTTTGCCAGGATGGCTCCTTCTCCTCAGGCGAGGGCCAAGAAGATGAAAATAGACGACAAGGCTATCATTAGAGGAAAACAATAGAGTGGAACTCATCGTCCAAAATTCCTGAACCTGCTTCTGGGAGGTAGGAGTTTATTCCTGCATAATCAAATTAGACTTTTTCTGATGACCAAGAATATTCATGTTCAAGACAAAAAATACTAATCCAGCATACACATTTAACATCATAAGGTAAACCAATAAACATTGAAAAGTATCCAGGTTCATTTATTCTCACTATTATAGTCTCACTTTCTCCAGAGTTGGAGCCGTGAGTAGCATAAGCTGTGATTCCAGAGATACCAAAAAAAAAAAAAAGAAAAGAAAAGAAAAAGGACAAAGCCAAAAACCAGTCTGAGCTGTAGGAACTGGGGCTTTTGCATAAAATGTGTTAGCATTCTTCAATTCTATACAAAGTACTCCATAATTAACAGCCTTGTTAATACTGCTGCTTTATTTCCCATGATTCTATGGATTGGCAATATAGCTCTTTTGCTGCCTTGCCTTGGGTCATTCAGGTAGCTGCATGCTGCTTGAGGATCAGCTAGGATGTTCAGGATGGTAGCTGATGCTCTCAACTGGGTTGCATCAGGTCTCCATGGAACCTCTATTTCTTCAGTAGCCTTCTTCCCCTGAAAGTTTCAGGGCAGTATTTCAAGAAGGCCACAGCAGAAAAGTGCAAAGACTCTTAAGGTCTTGACTCTTGAACTCACTCATCACGTCTCCCAGTTCTGTCAGAGTAAGTCACAAGGCCAACATATTCAGAGGAGTAGAATAATAAATTTCACCTTTGGATGGAAAAAGTGGCAAGGTCACCTTACAAAGAAGCAAGCTTACTGGGATAGGAAGATTCTGAAGCCATTTATCCTCTACTACTCAAGATATACAAGGAAATGAGGAAATTAAGAAAAAAAGTACTGCAATTTGTGTTCTTTCCTGGGAAAAGATTTTGAAGAAAGGAATCACAGTTTAGTCCCTAATAATAGATACTTGAGGTAATTAATAAATAGGATGTTTTTGTTCCTTATGGTTTTATAAGAGATAGAATATTTTAAATACAGTCAAACTCATAATGTAAGCATTGTCTCCAAATTCTTTGATTCTTTTATTTGGATAGGAAGATTTCTAGTAGGCACCATATTCTTTATTAAAAACATTGAACTGTGGATTGCCTTTTGAGGCAAGATAATTATTCTACATTTTTCTCTGAAATATTTAATGGAAGACAGGATGAAATGGTCAATTATGGCAGGGACTGGGTTAGAAGCTGACATACATGCTCCAGATGATGTGACTCACCAGGACAAACAATTCTGGAAGAACAACTAATGATCATATACTTGAGAATTTGTCAGAAACAATCCATGAGCTAAGACTTCTAATGCCCTTTTATTTTTGTAAAAGTGAGAAACGAAGCTTTTGAGAAAAGGTTGAGGATAAAAGATTTACTCAAGATTATCAAATAAAATTGAGTGGAGCTGGAAAGAACCTTGATGACTAACTGAACAAATGTTCATCAACAGCTTTAATTTTAGAGAATATTTAATATGTGGAACACTTCTCTATCAATTATAATTCTTCTTTGTATAAATATCCTTTGTTTATTGGTACCAAAGAATTTTCTATTCTTCTTCTTCTTCTTCTTCTTCTTCTTCTTCTTCTTCTTCTTCTTCTTCTTCTTCTTCTTCTTCTTCTTCTTCTTCTTCTTCTTCTTCTTCTTCTTCTTCCTCTTCCTCTTCCTCTTCCTCTTCCTCTTCCTCTTCCTCTTCTTCTTCTTCTTCTTCTTCTTCTTCTTCATTTTTTAGAAAAGAGAAATAAATTAAAAAGTCTATTTGGAAAGAGATGTTTAGTTTTCATGTATAATTTCTCTGAGAAGTTATACCAGTAGAAGAGGCAAGTCTCCCACACTCATAGCCTTTAATATATATACAAAAGCAAGATGCTGCAGTGGAGAGAATGTAAAAGTAAAACTATATTATATGGGTTTGGTCTAGGATAACTCCACCTTGTAAAAAATACTACTTGAAAATTCCAAATAGTAAACCATAGTAAAGCTGTGTTTTCCAAGGAGCAAATTTTTATACAGCAGAAGGGCAGTCAGTCTATGAGGATACTTTTTAAGCATATACACAATTAGCTATAAAATTGTCCATTTAAAGCTACTACTTGTCTGTATACTTTTGGATGAAAACAATTATGTGCTACTTAAGGTTTTATTTTTCTATGCAGTTTGTGTTTAAGAATGGTGAGGAAAATGCAAGAGGACCTAGTGATTTTATTTTTTAGAAACTTTGTTACATTCCAGTTTTTATACTAATGCCATTAGAGAACTTTCAAAGTCACCTTTCTGCTTGAGTAATTCCATTCAGTTTTTGTCTCAATTTCTTTCTCCAAGTCTTAGATTTATGCGACCCAAAGCACTGCAGGAAAGAATAGTCTTGGTGGTGAATCTAGCATTATGGTGGAAAAATGGAAGATTGTTTCTGAGAGAGTTCCTATGTACATGGTTAGGTCTGTTATCTGGAAAGGGGAGGAAGTGCTGCTCATGATAGCAAGAGAGGAAATGCTATAAAATGTGGAGAATTAGACCTCAGCTCATGTGTAGACCTTGAGAATTGTTTACTTTCTCTTTATGGGGTATGTGAAGAATATGAGAATTTAGAACTTTCTTATTTTTTTCAAACTTCCTTTTCTCCAGCATGCTCGCATCTATGTATAGTATATGGTAGACTGAGTCACAATATCATGATCTTTCAGTACATGTTGTCTTGACCAGAAAGGCCAGGAAGTATCTCAACTAAAAATATTATCAGGAGATAGTATTTCAGAAGAGGGAAAGTTAGAGCTTTATGAAACCTTATGATTTCAGCCAGCTTTTAGTAGTATCCTCTTTAGCCAAATAGTTCTGATTGTTATCCAGTTGGAAAAGAGATTAAAAAAAGAATTGTGAAAGACCAATGTCCTCTCCTGCTTACTTGGATCAATACTTGCTTATCTATCTCTGGAAGGGAGAAGATAGTTTAAAAATTCCAGGGATTTGAAGGTCTTAAATAAAGATGTTATGTATGAATTAGCTTGTACTGTCATAATGGAAAAGTTGTAGAATAAGAGTATCTGAGAATTTTTAAGAAATCTCACTACATCCCAGAATAGAAAGCCACTGCTTGGTGGGATGATATAATTGCTAATGATGTAACTTTTACTATAATACGACAGCGATTTCCACCGTAGGATGGCACAAATTGTCAGAAAGTCAGTTTTAGATTGACTTGAAATATGCTTTCTAACACTTCTACTCTTTGGAAATGTTTCTGGCTAGTGGTTTTAATAAAAATGATGATGCCTATGTGACTCATTATTTTAAGTATTTCATATAGGTTAATTCATTTAACCTTCACAACATCCCTGGGAGGTCAGTACTTTTATTAATATCATTTTATAGATGTGGAAATGGAGGCACTGAAAGATTACATTGAATTGCCCAAACTTAAGATTGCACAACTCTAGAATACTACACATCAATCAAGGAGGACAAACACATGTCGTTCACAAAAACCTGGATGGAACTAGGAAGACTCATATTAGCAGAAATAAGTCAAAAAGAAAAAGAGAAACACAGGATGGTCTCACTTATATGATGGATATAGGGAAAAACAAACAATAAGAAAGAATGAAAACAACCAATGGGACTGAACCATGGAGTGAGAGAGGAGGAGGGGGAAGAAGGCAGGGGAGGTGAAGAGCACAAAAGATCAGGATGTTTAACAAATGTTAGTGAAGTGGGAAAGCCCCGGGGTACACAATAATGGAATAATGTAATATAAATATAAATATACATATATATGTAAATTTTAAAAAGTTTAAATTAAATTTTAAAAAAAGAGAAAAAAAAAAGGACAGGGTTATTAGGGAATGGAGAAAGAAAAAGAGAGCCATCTATCTGCATAGTGCCAGGCAGGCAGGAGAGCTGCTTCTCCCCAGCATAGATATTGTACTGATTCCTTTTTTTTCTTAATTAATTTTTTTATATATGTGTTTCACATCTTTGTATTCCCTGGGGACCACCCACCACCTTCCTTCCCTGACTACTCCCTCCCATCTCCACTCCTCCTAACCCCCCACATACTCATCCCTTTTATGGAATTTTCATGTACATGTCTATGGCCTAAATTGTCAATCAGAATAAACTTTGTAATAATAATAATAATAAAAATAAAAGAGTGTATAACTTAAGATTCAGAGTTGGCATTTCAGCCCATGTAGCTAGCTAGATTCTAATTCCTTTGCTTTCAACAAGTATAGATATACATCAAACTGTTAACAAGAGCCAACAGCAGTGTTTAGTAATTGATAAAAGGAACTACAAACATCAGCAGTTGTTGCAACCAACCAATGAAGGGTGTTTTGTATTTTGTTTTTTTTAACATTCCCAACATCTAATTCTGCAAACTCAGAAAGCAATTAGCTGTAATACACTGAGAATAGCACCTCCGTTATGATGCTTCCTTCTTTAGATAGCCTTTGTACACTTAGATGCTCTGCTTAGATCTTCTCCTTTCCAGATTAAATGCCCCTAATTATTTAATAATAATTTCATATTCACCCTCAGCTAGAATATATTTGTTAAGTAACTGACTCCACACAGACACTGTGATAGGCACTTTTAATGCCAGCTTTTAGTGCATTTTTAGAACTTTTTATTCTCCATCATGAACCTGATGATGAACTCAGTTTTTCTTTACCAGTCTTGCAGGGTTATTTCTGAGAGTTGGACTGTAGTAAATCAACAATAGATTTTTGGCTTACCTTACGTATAGAACTGACCCATCAAGTCCCAAGGAAATCCTTATGAATAAGGCTGTATTTGTAAACTGAAAGAAAATATATCTGAGCTATGATTTTTATTTTAACATGTTCTGTCTCATGGATTTACTCTCCATTTCTGTTGTGCTGTGGGTATCCATTATGTTTATCATGTAGGGAATATGAGGATATATTCATGATGGGCATTTTTAGTTGCACTGTAATTTCATTTACTATGGATTTGCATTTAGCTTCTCCTAAGGCTTGTCTACTTGGTCTCTACTGGCAGCAGGCCAGAAGTTACTTTTGTACACATTTTCTATTGCACTTCAACATCCTGGTCAAAAATCGTAGATTTTTACATAACATTCTTAATTGCCTCATATTATTTCTAGTGATAAAGTCATTTTATTAGATGACTAAATGGAGGATCTGTTTGTACTGTAGTCCACTTGTGGTACAGATCCCTCTATTTAGTCTTTAATTAAATTTGGAAGCTTTCTATATTAATCTACAACTGTTTAGGAGTGGTATTCTAACTATGGAGTATGCTGTGTTTAAAATATAAGCAGGTGTATTAAGTGCTGGGCTTCTTTAATAGTAGAAAGGGCATGTGTGTAAATTTGTCCTTTAATTTTGAGGAGACATCCAAGAATACCTTCAGAACTACCACTACAGGGTAGACTTTTGAATTGTTATCGAGTTTATATGGCATTCTCTGGTATACACTTGTTTCACCAATGACACACACACACACACATCATTCTTGCTCTTCAGGGCCCCAATACAATAGATTGGGGTGATGTTTGTGAAAATGTTAAGAATATCAAAGCTCTTTTGGACTATATTATTATAGAGATCAAGAAAGTTAATGTAAGCTTTAGGCAAAACTGTAAATACTGTTGCTTACTACAGGGAAAAGCAAACTACTTTTGTCATCGTCTTATTTCATTGTTTTCTTTTGTTGAGATAATGTTAGAATAAGACACTGTATGTGATACAGAGTTAGAGGTTCATACCTCTTCAAGTGTTTGCTAGCACATCACACCCACCACCAACGAATCTTTATGGTTTTCTATGTTTGTTATCATTTCATCTCACATAATGATAGATTTATTTCTTCGTCAGTGTTGATTTATTTTATAACTTTCTCTTGCCTAGTTGCTGTAGCCTGGACTTCCAATATTATATTTAATAGTAATGGTGAAAATGGACATCCTTGTTTTGTACCAGATTTGAGAGGAAACATTTTTAGTTTTTCACCATTGAGTATAAGGTTAGCTGTAGCTTCATTGTATATGGCTTTTATGTGTTGTGGTATTCCCTTCTTTCCCTATGTTTAAAAGCTTTTGTCATAAATCAATATTTAATCTTATCAAATTCTTTCTCCATATCAATTGTAGAATTAATGATTTTTATCTTTCCTTTTTTCTTGATGTGTTGAAATTCATTGATTGATTTTCAGATGTTGAACCTTGCTTGCATGCTTATAATGAATCCCACTTGATCATAATGTGTGATACTTTTAATATGTTGTTGAATTCAGTTTGCTAAGATTTTGTTGAGAATTCTCACATCTCTTTTCATCAGGGATATTTCTCTGTATTAGTTTTTCTTTCTTATATCCTTGTCTGCTTTGGACATCAGAGTCATAACCTCATATATTGAGTTAGGAATCATTTCTTCTTTTTCAATATTTTGGAAGAGCTTGAGAAATAAAAGTATGACATGTTTAAAGGTTTGCAACAGCTCTCTGGTGGAACCTTCTGGTTCTAGATATTTTTGAGGGGTAGATTTTTGATTATTGTTCTGATTTACTCATTTGTAATTGGTTTCTGTTTTTTTGTTTGTTTGTTTGTTTGTTTGTTTATTTGTTTGTTTTTTGCCTGACTGGGCTACTAAGAATTTGCCTAGTTCTAAGTTGATAAACTTCAATATGTGGATGTTCATAGTAGTTGCTTCTGATCCTTTATATTTCTGAGCATAGAACACTGTCTTTGTTCTCTTCACTGGGAACCTAGTTGGTGGGGAGCATCCCAGCTCTCTGTGTATACTTTCTCTCAGTCTAGAGCATGTCTTCACATCATTCAGCTCTCCTCTATCCAAGGTTGTGCTTGAGTAGCTAATGTAATGGAGGCACTATAATTTCTAATATCCAAGATACATTTCAGATTTGCCCCAAGCCACAGGATTCTCTGAGTACAGTATTCCACTAGTAAACCGCCCTATCCTCTGGAGACTAAAGCAGGGAACCTCCTCTGTTGTCATCTTGGTTCACCAAAATTGATCCTCTTTATTGATGGAGATTGAAAAGAGTGCAATCTCTAAATTGAATGGTCACATAGCAAGTTTGAATGCCTGTGTTGAACTCTTCTGATTAAGATTCGCATCTGACAGTTGGGTCTTTAAAAGAAAACCAAAATGATTCACACGTTTCTCATACTCTAATACTAACAACACTTTTGACACCGGATATGTGGAATTTTTTTCCCCACACCAATCTGTGACACTGGCAGGATAACCTACAATTTAACTCAATTCTGACACCATCTACTTGGAGATAGTATGGGATCCTATAAGTTGTTCCACAAGACTGCTTGACTCCTTCAAGTGGTGTCTTAGTTGTTCATGTTTCCAATCCATCATAATGCAAGTTCTCCCTCAAGTTCCATTCATTTGTTAGAGCAACACACAAAATTCTGAAAATCAGCTTACACAGCAGATTACTAAATGCTTGTATAATAGAGCATAGTGATGCACAGGACAAAACATATGGGGAATAGTGTAGAACTTCCTAGTGTAGATTCTGCTCACTCAGAATCTCCCCAAGTTCAGTAGCCAAAAGGTTTTCAGAAATTCATACTTTTTGTCAGGTGTGGTGGCATGTACCTGTTATGCCAGTTACCTGGGAGGCTAAGGCTGGGGATTACTTGAATCCACGGGTTCGAGACAACCTTGGGCACCATAATGAGATCTAGTCTCTTAAAAAAAAAGAAAAAAAGAAATTCAAACTTTTGGAATTTTTATTAAGGCTTCACTAATGTAGGCATGATGAACCATTAACTCCGTTTCAGCCCTTATCCCATCACCAGAGACTAGATAGTGAATTAGAATTACAAGGTTCTAATAATGGATTTATCTTTCTGGTTACTAGCCAGATCCAGGTATATAACGACTGTTGCTTCGTTCGAACAAAAGACACTGACATCATCCAGGAAATTCCAAGAGATCAGAATCTCTGTACCAGGAATCAGGGTCAGTGACTATTACATATTAGAACAAAAGATGCACCTAGAACTCTTTATCACTTAGGAAATTACCAGGGTTTTAGAAATTCTATGCCATAAACTGAGGTTAGAGACAATCTGTGTGTGTGCATGTGTTTATGTGTGTGTATATGTATACAACACACACAACCTAGTATGTCACATTCTTTCACCTTAAGACCTATTTTGATCCATTTAGTTTTTCTGACTCATATGCTTGTATCAGAAAATTAAATTAATATCACCGTCCCTGTACTGAGGGTATCAGAATACATTGCCAATTTTTTGTCATTCTACTCTGAAAATAGTATTATGAATAGTATTATGAATTGTTTTTAATTTGCAGTCTCGAATAGGGCAGGGGGTCGTGGTGAATAACTTCAGGGTTTTTTTACTCAGCCTTTATTATAATAATGACTCTAACTCCATATGTCAGGCAGTTAATTTGGGGATTCCACCAGCAACCAAATATAACAAAAAAAAATCCACATAATATTTAAGTAAATGATCAAATAATCAATAAACTCAGTAAAATGAACTTGTGTGGTACTCCATTTATCATTTGATGTCTAAATGATTCCACTTTTGGGGGATGGTCATGATGGCATATTGGATTTCTTTATATTAGTGTCAACTCCTGTGTTCATTTGCTCTCAGACTATTTGAATGTTCTCATTTTCCCAGTATACAGTGACTGGAAAATGGCTGTAGATCACTTTAAGAGCTAACTGAAGGAAAGGTTATCTTATATATGTGCTATTGCATTCTGGGATCCCTTCTGAAGACAGCCATACTGTCCTTTACCATAGGACTCTAGGTTGGAAAGCAAACTCAAATATGGAAAGTTGGAGAGAAATTATGGTTTCTCACTGAAGTAATTGATAGTCTTTCTGTTGTTCCTGCACTTTTGTTTGTATTGGGGGGTCAAACTACATACTCGTTAGCTTACATCTTCACTAGTAGCACCAATAATTTGTTAGCTTATATCCCAAATACCCACAAGTCAAGCCTCATAGTTGCTATTTTGACCTTGCTGCATTTTACTGCAACTGTCACCATCAAATCTGAGCTATTGCAGAATCTTAATTTTCCAATGACAACAGCCTGATTCCATTACAGCATCTTCTTCTATCAAGTCTGGCCTTTGGAGAACAACCCAACCTGATCTTTCAATGATGCTAGTCTAGCACAAGCACTTACTATCACATTTTTTCACACTATTGTTTGAGTGACAGCTTCTGCCCTACTCAGGATGGAACAGAAAAATACTGTACTTTCTCATCTTTCATAGTGAATTCATCCAAAAATTTGCACACTGTTAAGTCCTTTGATACCTTACTCAGAACATTATCAAGGTGGTTTTGTCATCTCTTTATGTCCTGTAGGCCTTTGTTGTTCTAAGTTTCAGATAGACATTGCAATATAATATAAATACAGTCTCCCTGCATCCTTATCAGGATAGTAAATTAAATACAAAAAAGAGGTCTCCCATACCTGTAAATTCTTTTATGTACCTTAAATAAAGCCTCCGACTCCTAGTTTCTACTTTATCCAGGTCCTCCAATTTTGGTGAATATTTGCTTTCTGCTCCTGGTGGGGACAGTTTTCCACATCACTTGATGTCCTCGTTGCAGATCCAGAGGCATGAGGTGAGGTAGGTATGGGTTAAGCTCATCAAACATTCTCTTCAGATCATTTATCATAGAGCAGACGAGGGTTTTTCATGGACTTCAGGCAATAAGGAATCTTTTCCTATAGCCAGTAGGGGATTCTGCTTTGACTTGACCAGAGAAATTTAGATGTTCAGAGTTCTCACGCATTTTCACTCCGATGTCTTCATTACATATCATATGATCTTATTCTTTACCTCCTGTTAGAAGATTTTTGGTGCCTTTAAAATCAACCACTTTTATTACTCTCTCACTCCACAATCAAAGTTTGGGTTTGACTTAAAGCAGTATACCTCCCCTAGTAATGGGAGGTCAAAGCACTTTAAAATGCTGCTATGAAGCATTCTGACTTACACTTGAATTGTGCTGATAGTTAGTTGACTTGAGGGTCACTTTCTTTCCATAGGGCTTCCATAGGTTGACAGTAACCAATCTGTTTCCTTCCTATCTCTGCTTGATCCCAGTTCACCAAAGATGAAATCTAAGAATTGCTTAGTAATAGTGATGCTACAGCATGTGGAATCAGCAGTAAATGTGGTTCTTATTGTCATCTAACTGGTGAATGATCCAGTTCTAAAATCCAGTATGGAAGTTTTACTTCTTCTTCCAGCTTTGATGCTAATTATCTTAAGTTGGGTTCTCTCAAAACAGACCTTGAAACACAGCACTGGAGTATAAAAAGTTTATTTGAGAGGTTGTCTAAAAACTTTTTCTAGGTTAGCAAGGCAGACTTAAAAGGTAGCAAAACCATACAAGGTCCATTAATGACCAAATTATCTAGGATCACTAGACCTAATTCCACTGGGAACCTTGAAATTACTTTTGAATGCTGTGGAAAGCAAACAGATCTGAAATTTCCTACTAGATAGACTAACATGAAGATGAGGACAATTTGAGGTGGGAGGAGTACAGCATTATGGTTACATGAATGCGCACTTACTGAAAGAGCATATCATGCTGGAAATTAATTCCAAGTATATTAAAAACTTAAATGTGAAATATATAAAGTGTGAAAAAAATATGGAATAACTGTGCCCTCTGGGTAAGGAAAGTCTGATAATAAAAAAATCTTAAACAAGAAATGCTATTAATATAAAAGACCAATAAATTTATTGGATTGAAGAGTTGCTGCTTATCAAAACACATAAATTAGGTAAAAATCAAAGCTGGAGACAATATTTGAAACACATTTAATGTACTAAACTAGAGGAGATATCTAGCTACCTATTGCTAGCTATCTATATATAGCAAAGTTCTTATAATTCAGTAAGAAAAATAAGTAATAACCAAATAGAATAAAGACGAATGATGTGAACCAGACCTGAAACAAAATGAGGAATAAATTTCCTTTTGCTGTTTGGAATAAATTCCCTGTTGCTCAATTTCTTTACTAATTAGGAAAATGCGAATTCATAGTATGATATAGTTTGTACTTTTTCCAAACTGGTTATCTCCTTTTATACTATCAAATATTACACAACAAATTTTTCAGTGACTATGATGATAGCCAATGTAGACTGTTCTTTTAAATACTTGACTATGAAGGGGAAAAAAAATTATGGTTTCTATATGGTCTTTTATGACTGTATTCTTCCTCTGAGATGGCCCCTAGAATTGCCCTGTGGTCATTTTGCTCTTGCTTTCTTTTGTTTCTTTGGTAGTATCTTTTGTCTGTATTGTCAGTGATTACCTTAGCTTTCTGATCAACCCTTTCCCATTTTTGTCTCACACAGAGATTGTTCTCAAGATCTGGCCTACTCTGAGACTCTATTATTTCTTTCTTTCTTTCATTCATTCATTCATTCATTCATTCATTCATTCATTCATTCATTCATTCATTCACTCACTCACTCACTCACTCACTCACTCACTCATTCATTCATTCATTCATTCATTCATTCATTCATTCATTCATTCATTCATTCATTCATTCATTCCTAGTTCTTGCTATGTTGCCTGGGGTAGTCCCGATCCCCCAGACTCAAGCGATCCCTGGTCTCTTGCCTCCCAGCACTTGGATTAAAGGTGCACGCTACCACACTGGCTTGGGACTACATTTAAAGTGGAATTGTTGTAGGAAAGAGGCATTCTGAACTGCCATACCCACTGAAAATTACAATAATGAATCAGTGAGCAATTCTGCCCAATTTACCAGTTCCTGGAACATCCTGATATTCCTGGAAAACAGTTGATCTTATTCAAGGACATTTAGAATAAGAAAAATAATCATAGATAAGGATGATGCTATTATTTATAGAATTTTTGCATGCAGTGTTCCAAGTGTTCCTCAGATGTCATCGCTGTCTGGAGGAGACTCCATGAAGAATATTGCCAATATTATTGTTTATTTTTAGTAAATATTCAGTAGAGGCTGAATCAATGCCCCATTAAAAACACTTTCAGAATTAGGTCTGAGTCATCTTGATTTTTATTCTCTAATCCATTTGTTTTCTAGACAGAGTGATTGAGTGGTTTTCTGATTGAGTGATTTCCAACCTTGACTCAAACCCACTATCACATGCTAAGCCTGTAGCTTGAGTCTATCAACTATAGTGAGCACAGTGAGAGCAGCTCTATATGCTGGGAAACCTTCAAAGATCATCATCATCAAAAGGCTTTGGCTGAATCTCCAGCCATCCGTGGTCTATGACACTATACTGTATTAGTACTGTGTGGTTTCAGAAAGGCTGCTGATACTTCAGAATAATTAATGAGTAAATATTCCAAGGAAAAGACTTAAAAGAACATGTGATAAAATGCAATCTATGGTTTCCACCATTTCTGTTCACTGGCTTTTTTAAATCATTATTTTTATAGGTATAGAGCTTATTTCTATGGTTAAAACTCATGCAAATAATTTACTTTTTAGAATCATTCTGTGAGATATTCAAAGGACTAAATCATCACTCTCAGTTTAAAGATAAAGATCCTAAGATTTATAGAAGATGAATGACTTGCACAAAGTTACACACCTAATAAATAATGAAGAAGGGGTTTTATCCCAGCTGCAGTTTTTGATTCCAAGTTTGGTGTTCTTTTAACTGTAGAACACTATGCAGTATCAAACAGGAATGGTAAGATCGTGAAAATATAATTGTCCTTTCTTCCTGCATGGGCAATGTTTCATTAACTGGTCATAATGTTAAATGATAGTTATCCTAAGTTTAATGGTAATTTAAATACTATTTTTAAAGTCTGTTAACTATAAAGTAACTCTTGAGAAATTCATTGATATATTTTGCTTCAAGCTAGTTTCTTTGGTAAAATTTGCCTTTCCATTGTAAGAATATCACAAAATTTTCTTTCTGCATTTTTTTACAATCCTAAACTGTGATACATTTTTAAAAAATGTATGTTACAGTAGCAGCATTAATAAAAATGACACATTTTTTACATTGTTAAATTGATGCATTTTCTAAAGAAATGTAAACATTAAACACATAAATAAATTTAATACTTATTAGTAATTTAACACTTTTAACAACCTTTGGGACTAGGTGTTATTATTATCTGTTATGGATATAATAAATTCTAGGTCTGAGTAATCTCAGCTTACCAGCTAATAAATGTGGTAAGATTTGAGCCATCTATCTTATTTTTCAATCTATAATCAGAACCCCATGCTCTACTTTAGAAATTTGATATTCATAAGAAGAAAGTTTGAATCTAGGAAACTGTTAACAGGAAACAACATTTATGCATGCTAGAGTATGCACATTAAAATAGTAATAGAGGCATAATGATACATATTAGAATTTTGTGCCAGGACTTACTCATAATGTGCATCCTATAGTCTGACCTCAATTAGATCAGTTCTTTGTAGTCTTTACTTCTGTGGAGTATCAGTTGGAATGCTTTTTGTTACAAAAAACAGAAATCCAATAAAATACATCCAAAAACCCATACTATCTCACAAAAGAGAAGTGTTTCTGGATGATAAGTACAGAATCTCTACAATATTCCAATGACCCAGGTTCTCTTCCTCTTCTTGTTCGGCAGGCCTTTACTGTTCTTTAGTGGTCTCTTGATGTGTCTACATGCTAGATACTCCATGTAGATACAACAATGTCAAGAAAAAAAACAATTAAAACCTTTACTCCAGAGTTTCTCCTTACCTAGAAGACCAACTGCTGATGAGGATTTTGATACATCTCCTTTGAAAGCAAGTTGCTTTTCAGAGGAATAGAATTTACATACTTAACTATGATTTCCTTTGGGGGATGGAAAGGAGCGCAGCCTCCTTAAATATCCAAAGTCACTTACACAGCATAATTAATTAGGGTTATATTAACCAGGGGAAAGGAGATGGGAAATGCTGTGAGTTGGGCAATTAATAGTGTTTATATCACACCTGAGAAGGAAGTAGATCATAAATTGAAAATTTCAGTTCTGGAGAAGGAGCAAGGACTCTTGGGAATTAATCAAGGTGGGAACTTGTAAGAGGAGAATAATTTGTATGAATTAGAAATCAAGTTAAGGACTTGATTGCAAACCATATAGCCAGAGTTCAAGAACTAGGGCCTGTGAGGAAGTTAGAAGGTAACATATTAACTAGGGTGACTTGAAACTCAAATGGTACTAGAGCTTCTAGCAATTGAACAATGCATTAGTTCCAGAATCTAATTGATAGCAGAACATATCAGGATTCAAGATGGATCCATCACTTCTCTCTCAACTACGTTTTTAATCTATTTTATTCTACTGACTCTTTCTATTCAGGTAATGAATATACTCCTTTCTTCAAGCCTGAGAAATGTCCTCATTGACCTTGTTTCATCAGAATTCTTTTTGATTGCTTCCATCATTTCCTGATTGCCCATTTACATTTGGAATCTATTCTCTATTCATACATTGATGTAGTGATCCTTTTCTGCCTTTAACTGCTAAAACTACTTCATGAAGAAAATTAATATATCATCTGACTTCTCAATGCCAATGATTACTTTCAGGTTTTCCATATTTGAATTCTTTATTGAGCAAGTTCCCTCTGCCATTTTTTAATGTGTGTGTGCATGGTAGTTGTGGTGGCGTGGGCAATGTGTAACCCCTTGCCTTCCATGACAAAGCTGTCAATGATTGTTTCTGAGTTTCTCCAACCATTCTTTTTCTGTGTCCTTTGGACTCTCAACTAATCCCATACATTTAACACTTCTGAGGTTTCTACATTTACATTTAATATACTTTTTAAAATAATATAACTTACTATTGATGGAGACCATTATTAAGATGTATTTGTGATTGTTTTAAAGTGTGTAGTGTATAATGATTTAATAAATGTATACATTGTGATATAATTACTATAGGTATAGGTAAGCTAACATATGACTTGCTCTAAATAATTACCTATGTGTGTGTGGTTGAGGATATTTATGATCTACATTCAGAGAAAATTTTATGCATTCCATACATTATTATTAGCTATAATCACTGTGCTACTCATTAGATTACTATAATTTATTTCTCTTAAAACTGGGAATTTGCTTTCCTTGACCAAAATCTCCCCAGTTTCCCCCAACTCAACCCATGGCAAACCTTATTCAGTTCTCTGATTTGATGAGTTACATTTTTTAGATTCTACATGTAAATGTATCATTAAAAAAATTGTCTTTCTGTGTCTGGCTTCTTTGGCTTAGCAAAATACTCTACAGGATCATCCATATTGTCGCAAAATGGCAGGTTTTGCTTTTTTATTTGTAGCCAATAATCAATTTTATAACTACATAAATATATATATCATATTTTCTTTATCCATTCATTCTTTCATACATATTTATCAATATGTCAGCAGACACTTAGGTTGTTTTTATACCTTAACTATTTTGAATACTGTTACAGTGAACATGAGAGTTGAAAAAAAATTATTTTCTTTAGATAATAAAGGCCCAGAAATGGGGATTTTGATCCAGTAACAGTTCTATTTTTAATTTTGTGGATGCCTCTATACTGTCTTCCATAATGGATATATTTACATTTCTACCAAAATTTTCCTTTTCTTCACATCCTTGCCAACACTTGCTATCTCTTGTTTTTTTTTTGATAATAGCCATTCTAATAGGGGAGAGGTGATATCCTATTGTTGTTTTAATTGACATTGCCTTGATGATTAGGGAGTATGAATACTTTCCAATTATCTGTTGGTTATTAGTATGTCATCTTTGAATATACTGATGGTTTTAAAATACTTACATTTCTATGTTATTTTAGAATACTATTGAATAGAAGTTAATAGAAATAAAATAAATAGATAACACTTCATTGTTGAAAGAAGATAAATTAACATTATTATTTTTTATTTCTATTTTAAATTATATATATATATATATTTCACATCTTTGTATTCCCCAGGGTTCACCCACCACCTCCCTTCCCTGGCTATTCCCACCTTCCCCCCTCTTCAAGTTGTGTACTTTAGTTTTGTTAGCTTGTTTTGACTTTTCCTCCTGGCCTTTTATTTGTTTTTCCTATGTCCCATATATTAGTGAAACCATTTGGATTCTGTCCTTTTCCTTTCTGACTTGTTTCTGCTAATATGATTTCTTCTACGTACATCCATGTTATCTCAAATCCATCAAATTTGTCATTTTTAACTGATGAGTAACATTCCATTGTGTATAGATACTACATCTTTTTATCCATTCATCTGTTTTGGAACATTGGGTTATTTCTATGTCCTTGCAATTATAAATAGTTCTGCAATAAACATCTGAGTACAGGTGTCCCTTTGTAGAAGTATTGAGGTCTCCTTTGGGTAGATTCCCAGAAGAACGATTGCTGGGTCATATGGTAGGTCCATTTTCATTAGTTTGAGGGTCCACCACACTACTTTCCATAGTGGCTGAACCAGTTTACGTTCCTACCAGCAGTGTAAGAATGTACCTTTCTCTTTGCATCCATGCCAGCACTTGTTTTGCCCATTTTTTTTTTTTAATGTGGGCCATTCTTGCTGGTATAAGGTGGTATCTCATTGTGGTTTTGATTTACATTTCTCTGATTGCTGGTAATGTTGAACTTCTTTTCATGTGCCAATTGGCCATTTGTATTTCCTCTTTGGACAAGTGTCTTTTTAGTTTTTCTCTTGATTTTTTGACTGGGCTTCTTGTTTTGTTTTTGCTAAGTTGTGTGAGTTCGTTGTGGATCTTATTAAATTTTTTTTCTACCCAAGGTAAAAATACCTGTCCTGTCTAATATGTATCATATTATATTGAATGCTGGCTTAAATCGATGGAAACCCATCAGTCTCCTGTGGTGGTGTGGTGATGATGTAACATGCAGAAATAGTATGCCAGAAGGGTTCACTTTATTAAAAAAAAAATGAAATAAGCAATGATTGTTGGCTGTCAACCTGATATATTCTGGCACCAAACCAACCAAGCCTTGGGCCTTTCAAGGATTTCAAGGTTGTGGAAATTGTCTTAATTATAATACGCTGTTCTTCATACATACATTTTACAGAGGATCTCATGGAGCCTTATCTACAGCTTTGTGAAGAGTCCTTGTATGGCAATGTAGTAACTGTAGCGCCTACAGTTAGAGTGAGGAAATAAGAGAATCTAACAAACTCAGCAGCAGAAATGCAGGCAAAGAAGAGAACAAAAAAAATCAGTCTTTTTCATTCAAAGTGTGGTACAGGACTGGAGTGAATATTTTTTTCCCCTTAATTCTGTTACTCACTCTAGAAGCCACCAGAAGGTATAAAGTAGCCACATCATTTGGCAAATGACAGCATTTAACATTCTGTTGCATAAAAATCATTTGCAGACATTTAGCTAGAACAAAATTCTTTGTTATGGAATAGATAGTTACTATTCGGTTCACATTAAATTACAGATACTTCAGAATGAAAAAACATTTTTTTATTATAGAAATAATTTATATATATTTCACGTCATTGTAATCCCCGGGGGTCACCCACCACCTCCCCTCCCTGGCCACTCCAACTGATCCCCCCTCCCAGGTGTGTACTTCTCTTTGGTTACCCATATATTAGTGAAACCATTTGGTTTCTGCCTATTATATGCAGAGACGCTCACATGTTTTGGCGGCAGAATATGTAAATAGGGATAGAAGGCAAATATAATACATATTTGGATACATAATGATTTTTAAAAGTTAATGATGAATGTTAAATAATTCTGTAGTGCTCACTTGTCAAAATTAGTGGTAAAAGTACATTTATAATCCTGTTCCACTCTTCAAGGCAGTCAAGTTTACCTACATGAACAGGAATATCTTTATAATTAGAATAAGAGTTACCTTGTTCTTAGAATCATTCACATCTTGTGCTTATTCCTGTTTGGGCTGCTAGCTTATACCATACCAAAATGATTAAGTTCTTGACCCATAAACTAGATAATCCTTCCAGCTTTATTTTAATCTGGATCTCTGATGATCTTTTGCTTGTTTGTGCCTAATTTGCATCTATGTCCACAGTCAATGTCAACTGGTTGACTTAAACTCTGTGTCTTATGAGTCTTTTCTTGGTGTGAGATCCAAAATCACAAATGCAAACCCAGATCTTCCTCAATGAGTTTTTAAATCCCTGTTATCCTCTCTATGTAAACTTCTAAAGTTATGATTTTCTATATGCCATGCTGTCCACATTTTGCTGGATTAGTCTTTCTGTTTGGAACAGGCCTTTCTCACTCCCCTTCTGATGTAGCAGTGAATTAACAGAATTAAGGATGGGATTGATTGGAGGCATGGAGTGTGAAGGAAGGTTGAAGCTAGAGTTTTTTGTTGTCTAAAAGAAAGGAGGCATAACTGGCCAACAAGGTAATGAACAAATTTGGGCAGTCAGGATAAAGTTCAAGACAGTATCCATAAAGTGAAAGCAAGTTCAGGGCAAGTTATCTAAGGAATTTCACAGGAATTAAAATCTTTACAAGCATCTTATACTTAGAAATCAATATATAGAAAGAAGGCAAGCAGAAAATGATATTTAACCATCTTTGCCAGAGGGTATTTTTTTCCCCACATGCCTTTTCTCAGCCCTTTTTCAGATTATATATTTTAGTTTAAGAATAGGAATGCCTCAATGGTTATAGTTTTAAAAGAATACATATATAAGGGACAGAGTTGGTTCAGGATGAAAAACAAATCAAAATAAATTTTAGAACATTAGTTCCTAAAGATGAAAGTAAAGAAACAAGGACACAACTTTTGGATTTGCCCATATATTAGCTTTCAGTTAGAAAGCTAATTTTCTGACTATGGACAGATTGAATACTGGAGTCTCAGGGGTTGGGGGCAGTGTGCAGAATGTGGGACTATGGAACATGGAGATAGAAAAGTTGGTGGTCAAACCTGTGAGTGGGAGATTTTTCTGAGGTTATCTTTCTTCATCTTTAATTTTTCAGTTTCAACTAGGTTGATTGTTTTCCTAATGGCAGATGACTCTGATTGCTCCTACATACTCCATGCAGTTTAACTATAACTGCTTTCCTGCTCATTATGCCTTTACCTTGTCATCCTCTTAAAAAATAATTCAAAAATTGAATTAGTGACAGTATTATTATAGAGATATTCTTGAATCTGCTCTAACATACAAAGGAAAAGGAATTCATTCATTCTTAAATTTTGGTATTTTAGGGATTATTAGAATCAAATTATGTGGGATCAATTCTCAGATGAGTCATGATACATATGACAGCTTGTATATAAAAAGATCATTTTTTCTAAGTATTCGCTGATTATCACAGTGATACATTCATAAATCACAAAACTCCATTCCCCCAAATTCTTTAAATGTATCATGAGTCTTCTAAATGTTTCTTAAGATGTGATTACATATAGAGCAAAATTTCCTAAAATTTCCTTTGAACATCTTCTCTTCCCCAAAATGAGGAAGCACTATATAAATGGCTTTCTTTTTCTGAAAGTGTTTGGCACTCACCACCTCTGTTCAAAGTCCTTACTTCCTTCTCCAGTCTAGCTTCTGAAGACCATTTTTGTATTCACTGGGCAACTCCAATACTTATAAATGCAATATTTACCTCTTATCTGCCTCCAGTTTTTCCCCTGCCCTGCCCACCCGAAACTCCTCTAATCATAGGTTCAAAGTGTTTAAGGCAGTGTCTAGATGTTTAAGGCTGACTAGTAGGAATGAAAAAAAAATTCTCTGAATGTTTGTTTTGTCTTTGCCCCTGCAATGTATGAACTTAGCACCTAAACCCAATGACTAAGCATCTAAGACAAAGTTTGATGAATACTGGATGTGCAGAAGACATTTGTCATATTTAAATAAAATATTTAGTTATTTCATTTTGATGTTAGGTAGGACAAGTTGGCTAGCTTCTGTGGTCTCTGGGTGAGATAAATTATCATTCTTGTTTCTTTGGCTCAGTGCTTATGTTGCAGAGTCTGGAAGAGCTGAGTTCAAGTTCTGACTTAGTTTTCTCCATTTACAATCTTCTCACTTGTCAAAGTGGGATAACAAATATACCTGTAAATTCATTGTGGTTTTAGGTGGATAGTGATATATTCTCTGGGTAACATATTACATATTATATAGTGACTATACTTTGTAGCATCATCTGTATTGTATTATCTCTGTGTGCTTGATAAATGCTAGCTTATTATTAAAATAAGTTTAATGAATACATAAATATAATGTTTAGCAAGTGATCACATAGGTCCTATCACTAATAAATATTAACATTTCCTGCAGAAGCAATTCTATTTATCTAGTGACTATCTTCGAAGAGGAAAGTTTAGAATTCTTTGTAGTATTCTTCAAACCAGCAACTTTAATGAGATGAAGTCTTAAATTTTTTGTTAGTAAAGTCCTCTCAGTTCAAACAGTCCGTTTCCCAGAGCTCTTAACACTCTCTGCAGCACCTTTTTTGTCTTTACATTCTTGCAACTCTCCTGGTTCAAGTCTTTGAGGTTGACATCTTTGACCTCCCATAGCCTATGTCCTTCTCTGCTCCCCTCTCCCAGTTCATTCTCACTTGTCAGATTAATCTTTTCAGAGCTCAGTTCTGATCATGTTACTTTCTTGTAGAAGAAATCAAGTCCTTGACCTGCCAAGCAGAGTTTTCAACACCCCTGCCAAAATGCTTTTCAGCATTATCCCCTCCTATTCTGCAGCATTAACATTATACTCTAAGGAAGTGACATTAATTTTATTCTAGGTACACAGATTCCCTACCTCATCTCAAGATTCCTTCTAGATGAAATATGAGGATTTTTGTATTAACCATTTGCTTTTTGTCCCAAACACACCAAAACCATCATCAAAGAATCTGAACAATTTTTTAAAAGATTCTATAGAAACAAATTATAAATGTGCCTCAATAATTTAGTGATATATTGAATAATCTATATATTTACAGTTTGCTGAAATGTTAAAGTAGATAGTATGTTTACAATGCATGTGCTTTAAATGACACCTTTGGTAATATCACTCTTAAAGTCCTGCATCATTTCCTTTTGACCACAGACCTGATCCTGAATGTAATGTATGCCAAAAACTTGTAGCCATTCATTTAATATTTTTATTATAATATTTTTATTATAAACATGTTTAGAGATGTATTTATCCATTGTTTATTCCCCCCTCAACTCTTTTCCTAGTGCAATCACAGGATCTGTTACATATACTCTCAAAGTATTTGTTAGGTAAATCAATAGTGTTTAAATAAAAGAAAGGCACCTTAAAATGCTGAGTTTTATGAACAAAACTATAAAAATTACCTGATAACAAAAGAAAAATTAAAAAGAATTTAAATATAAAGATTGTAGAGGCAGTGATTATTAATTTGCTCCACACGTCACCACTTATATGTAATACTTTTATTTGCCAAAGGCTATACAGATACTTAATAATAAACTAATGACCCCCTTTTAGCCCATGCAAATTAATATTGCCTGCAAGCATAGTGTCAGAGTAAATTGTAGAGTAACTGAAAAATAGTGGTCAATCAGTCTAAAAATAAATTAAGGTGTTTTTTGCATATGAAAATATATCAACAGACGCTTATATGAGGAATAACTAGCAATCTAATTTTTATATGCTTTCAAACCTAAATATATCTCAGTGTTAAATGCCTATTGATTTTGAAGATGATATGGAGTTGCAAAATACTTGTGATGAGTTGGAATGAATTAGACTCCAGCTATATATCACTTGTTCTCTATGGGGGTGCAATTCATAAATCATGGAAGTGCCTTGAAATGCAGGTTTTATGAAAAAAAATGACTTTTTTTCAGTTAAATAGGTTCAGGAAACTCTTTTGAAACTTAAATTCTCCACTACAAGTACAACATTAACCTTCATTAACACCCTCCCCTATTTTTGAGATGATACATATTTATTATTAAGTATATTTGAAAGTTGGTATCCAATTCTTACTGAAATTTTCAAGGTTTAAGTTTTTATATAGTGAGATTAACTTGCTTGTTAGAAAACAAATAGGAAGTAGTTGTTTTAATGAAAAAGGAAATGACGAAAATAATAGTTAAAATATCAGAGATCAGACAAAGATAAATATTGAAGAAACCCAAAAGCGAAATGTTTGTATGATTAGATTTACTACTAGCAATTATTGTGTGATTCTGAAAAAAATGCTTAACAACTTGCCTCAATTCCTATACCTTTATGTAAGGAGTAATTATAATAGGACCTGCCCCTGCAAGAGGCACAATATGAATTCTACAAGATACAGTGTCTGATCATTTTTATATCACAGAAGTATTATCTTGACATGTTTACTCTCTTTTGGAAATATACTATGATACTTAACCCTAAAGATGACTCAACAATTTTAATATTTAGCTTTTTTCCCTTCATTTACATTTTATTCAATTAGTCAAATATTTCTTCAGGTACTATATAGTGTACCCGTAGCTACACTTAGAATTGAATTAAGATCGAGTTCCTACTCTGCTTGAGGAGCTGACAGGCTGATTATGGCTCTAGTACACGGAGATTCGCAGTTACAGTATGGCATGAAATTAGAATGAGCAGATATGGTGGAAAGACAGACAAGTCAGCTACTGTCTTCACTATCACTCAACAAATATACCTACCCCGTGACTGAGTACCAAGTACCAAGTGGCTAGGAAACTTTCTCATCACTGGGGGTAGAACAAGAAATAAAATAAATCACTAGCTTCATTCAGTTAGTATTCCAGTGAATGAGAGATGGTAAACAAAGTAAACAAATACATATGTAAAATGAGGCCCTGGTAAGTGGCATGATAAAAAATGAAGCAGTGTTTAAGGACAGAAGATGTCTGGAGCTGGTGGTCCACAATCGGTGATGTGAGAAGTGCCATTGGAGCAGAGACCAGGTAAGAGCAAACAAGACTATCAGATGTCTGCAGAAATGCAGTTAATTATAGGTAAAAAATGCGTGAGGCTGTTTAAGAAAAAAAAAAAAAATGATGATGAGGCCAGTATGATCTTAGTGGAGTGACTTGAAATGAGTGATTTAAAATAAAATGGGAGAGATAGTGGGGTCAGTCAGAGCAGAATGTGCAAGAGAATTTAGAGGAGAGAGCTGCATACATTAATTATCACTGTGGAGAACAGTTCTTAAGGGGAATCAAATGGAAGCCAAAAGCAGGGGGATTTTCTAGTTCTTTCCCTTGACTTTGAGCTTGCTGCTGAAGATCTGAGGTTCACATGCCATGGGCCTTTGGTAGGTGCTGGTTGACTGGCCACTTCCTTACCTGTGGTTTTTTTCCACACTGGCTTCTTAGGTACTTGGCACCTCCACTGAGGTCTATTTGTGTCTTCTGTCCCTTGTAGATTGTGATAAGCCTTGCACAGACTTTTCTATGAAGCATAACTTTCCTTTATCTCTGCTTCACCTTTAAGAGTATTCTCATTATTGTCTAAGACTTTGATTCTCCCGCTACAGTTCTCATTTAACTGTGTCAAATGATGAGACATATGACAGTGAAAAGCAAGACCTGCATCTGCGCTGTTTGACATGGAATGTATGTCAAAGTCAACATTTAATTTGCTGAAAATACTGCGTGGCCAAACAACACTTCTGAAATATTCTCAATTATGCTCGCTAACTTTATATATTCTCTAGAGCTTTTCTTCCCCCAGTTTATTATGTTTTTATTTTATTTTTTTATTCAATGAATACTACTGAGTGCACAAAACACTGTGCTTCTTTCTGGACCTGCATATGGTGTAATTAAAGATCAGTGGGTTATCATTTTAAGGAAAAGACATGGGGCAGAACATGAATGATTTCTGAACTTTGTGTTAATATTAATTAGTGAGATATCTATATGTCTATACAGATAACATTTAGATACATGCCTGTGTGTATATATATATGCAATGTGTATGTACATAGATATACTTACATGCAATATATATGTATATCTATATTTAGGTACACCCATGTGTGTGTGATGTAATAAACAGCTACTACTTATTTAGCTATTTCTGTGTGCCAAGCATTCCCCTGACATATGATTCAAGCCCCTCAGTAACTATGCAGTAGATAGGTATTATTCACATTTTAAAGATAGGAAACTTCAGGGCAAACTTGTTCAAGATCAGAAGATGGAAAAGATAACAAATCAGGGTTTAAGTCCAGGTCAGTCTAACTATAAAACCTGCAGTGTCTCCCTGAAACTGTGCTAGTATTGGTAAATTGCAGACTGCATTTGGACCAAGTGAATTCTAAGAAAAGCAAAACTAGGCTTTGTAAGTCTTTACCATCAAAATCACATTTCTGTTAAGTCATTTAACGTTTCTCCAAAGATTCCCATAAAGAGAGGTATTTCATTTTAAATGAACATGCACAGAGATTTATATCATTGACTTCTTTTTTTTTTTGGGGGGGGTTGTGCAATACTAATCTACATTTTCTTGTCTTTGTTAGTTTGTTACTTCCCCATAAATAAAAGATTGCTAAAAGCTGTTATGCCACATTCAAGGAAACATCCAATCCTCTGGCTTTTACAAGCTTTTGTAAAACTGTAGTGATCTTGGTGAAAAACGTCCTGGCTGGTAATATAGTGAACAGATGAGCTCACCCCTGGTATGAAAAGCTGCCGAATTAGCTGGTTAAACAGGCTGCTGAGATAATTACATTGTCTGTTTTGTGACACATTACACCCGTGCACTTGGGATTAACCTGTTCTCTTGTGTCTACTTCTGATCAGTTTTTTAGACAGCCTTTTATCTGATGAAGGAGCACAGACATCAAAAGAGAAAGGGGCGTGGGTGAAAAGAAAGGGTTCACATAAAGCTGAAGAGTTAAATTTTCTATTTAAATTACTGAACATATATGTTTATTTCCATGACTTTAGTTACTCTTTAGAGACCTCTGCTGGAAGTGAAAGGTATAGATTTTTCTCTTCTAATTCATTGTTTGCATTTTACTGTAGCTGTTAAATCATAAACTCAGTAACTAATTAAAGAATGAAATATCAATGTCATGGCATATGCATAACACATTAATTGTAAAACTGTACTCGAGATAGAATAATTTGCATTTTAAAAGTTTCAAAGGGCATCCTAATGTTAGAAGTACCCAATTATTAAGAGCCTACTATAGGCTTAGCGATTATAACATTCAATTTGTTTGTTTGTTATTTCCATATTGTTTTAATGTTGTTGAAGCCTAAATGGAATTTATTTATTTTGAAATTAAAATTAGCACATTATGAAAACAACAACAACAACAACAACAACAAAACTATCCCTAAAGATTTTTATGGGCCTTTAGTTCCATATCATTATCCTGAAGAGGAAAAATTATTTAGACCTTCTGATTATGTAGGAATGTAGTGCGCATAGATTTCATCATCAGTGATAATTTAAATAGAGAACAATTAAGAAAATAAATAGAAAAAACGTACCCATTAACAGCCCCTGGCAACTCAAATTGAATTTAACCAGCTTTTGAGCCTCTGGCTACACAGAGATGCAATTTAAAGCAGGTATAATAGATTTTAACAACTAAAATTTGTTTGTCACACTGTACCAACTAAGATATTAGTTAAATGGGGCAAGAAATTTCCCTTCATGTTAATGAACATCAAATTTAACTCCTGCTGTCCATCCCCCACCCCCCTCTTTCTAAAATGGCTTTGCATGGCTTGATAGGGCATCATTCAAATGGCTTTCTTGCAAACAAGTGCATAAGCTTCTTGGGTAAAGTTTGACTTACTTGCTTCTGCATACTTAAGATCCTTTTATTTTCTTTAAGAAAACTTAAAATGCATTGATGTATGTCCTAACTTTGTATGTATGTCTCCGAAATACACTGTCACTTGTAAAGACTCTGTTAACTTCAATTGCAAATCTTCATAGAAATGTTATATTGATATGGCAGCTCATTTAAAAGTAATACATCCTGCTGAAGAATTTTTTAAACATTTTCATCAAGAGAAATAAAATTTATGTTCATTATTTTTACCAGTTCCTTGATAGACCTAGTTTTATTCTCATTGTTTAAATGCAGAGAAAAATGAGGAAATAGGATAATTTTATGATTTCATTAAGTTACTTGATAGGCAGGTTCTTAAAGTATGTGTATTTATGACTTGAGGCCTAGTGTTTCTTACTACGTATTTTACTAAATATTATGATCAACAAGAAGAAGTGACTGAGATAACCTCATATATTGAACTTATTTTCCAGAACATTTTTTCTTACAGATTTTCAAGTGTTTTTGATGATACAAACATGAAGTATAGCCATAAACTAGGAATCAGTACTCTCCTAGTGAACCTACTAAATGTCAGGCACCAAATATAAAGAAAATTAATTTCTTTCTTACCCAAACTTTTTTCTGAATTTGATCAGTTTCTGTGTTTATGCATAATTACTAGTATTTTTATAGCTTAGATGCTTATTTTCTATAAATCCAGTGGGAATGCATACAAATGATATTTTTATAAAGCCTTTAATAAGGACCGGGAATATACTAAGTATCTTACATGTAAAACCCCATTAAATCTTAATGATTTAGTGAGATGATGATATTTGAAATTTGAAATATGACAATTTCCTTTAAGTCCTGATATTTCAAATGTTGATTCTATCACACTACTGACAGCAATAGGATTCAGTGATTCTTTTCTGCTGTGTCTTATTAGTTTCCTTTATTTTCTTCTCAAGTTTTATTGAATTGCTAACCATTTTTTAATGGTACAACTTCATACCTTCAAATGTGAATGTTTTAACTCTTCCTACACCAAAGTTTCACTGCCAATTCCAATAACATTCCCTGTCCTGTCTTTTTCTCCCTCTGTGTATTCTCTGTCTGCTATTATATTTTTCATAGAACCTGAGAGTTATTTTGTAGAGTTATGTTGTATTTTGTAGCAATGAAAGCTTGTTTTCATTTGCAATGCATAGTCTAAAACTGAGTGAATACATCTGACAATTGTCTTTCATTTTCTTACTAATTTCTTTTACCATATTTACCTCATGAAGCATAATGTCATCTTTTTAAATAGCTGAATAGTATTTCACTATGTATCTATCCCAAGTTTTCTTTATTTGGTTGTTTAATGAACATTACGTTTGGTTACATGACTTAGCCACTGTGAACAAAGCTGCTATGAACATAGAAGTACATTAATCTTTTCATATTAGTGTTTTCATGGTCTTTGCATAAGTTTTTGTGTTATTGCTGGATAAAATGATATTTCCATTTTTAGTTTTTTGCAGACTTTCCATACTCCTTTCTTTAGAAGCTATACCGAATTATATTCTCAGTTCCTTTTCGTCAACATTTGTTGTTTCCAAGTGGTGATTCTTGCACTCATTTTACTAATAGAGTTATGTGGTTTAGAGAATATAAATGACTTGCCAAAATTGCAATGATTTGAGCTAGCAGTTTGTGGATTTAAACCCAGATTTTTTTTTTAAACTCTAAAACACAACTGTTTATATAAGACTGATTGTATCCATGCTGAGTTAGGAAGATTTTGTATGCATTTCTCACCCAAGAACGAAAGAGTGTCCAGATTAGCACAATCAGTATTACAACTCTAGTTTCCAGTTCGTAAGTCCAAGACCTGTAGTCTTGTACTGTAGTGGTGGTATTGCTGATATTACAGCTTCAGATGCCTCCAGAAACTAGGTATAATTTCTACAACACACAGACACAACCATACTGAGAAGTCATTAGGAGCATGTCATATTGGACAATTTTTAAATAATGTTAGCTTAAATTTTAATCTAAGATTGTCACTTAAGTAGATATGTGACTCCCTCCCCTTCAAAAAAAGAAAGAAAACCATGCAATATTAAAAAATATTCTGTTATCTCATCTGAAAAATGGAGATATTAATGCATACTTTGGAAACAGTCACAAAAATCACACATTACATTAAAATGGCTACCATAATACAATTGCATAGTAGACTCCAATTTCATCCTTTCATGGCAAATTTTGAGAAACTCAATATGTGAATGCTGCAGTTAGACATGCAGCAGGGAAAGAATGCTACAAAACCGCATTTGACAAAATGCAACTGTGTTGTAACAAAAATTCTGACACTATGGAATGGAGTTTTAAGGTAATATTCAAAGAAAATTGGGCTTACATGAGAATTTGTATAATTTAAGAGAAAGGAGTCATCTTTTCAAGGAAGACAGCACTGGCTAAATTGCTTGGGTGTAATAAAAGGACAATGTAGTTACAAAAATACCATTTCAATGAAAAGCTTTAATGAGATTTCTGCACCCCAGCAGATGACCCACTTAAGTACCACACAATATTCAATACTACAGAATTCCTTGATGACATGACAATTTACTCAATCTCTTACAATTGGGTGTAATTTAATCACACCCAATAGCAATTGAGAATACTTTACTTGCAGTGAGCATATTGCCTCTTGAGTTAGCTTTCTCCACTCAGCCCAAGATGGGTTTCTAGTCCTGGAGTTTTATTTATGTGTTTTTTCTACTCATGCTCTAATACCACTTTTGCATACAGATCATAGAGTGGTTCACCCTGTTTGCTCGGTTAGACCTAATTTTAAACTCTGCAGAGGTGGCATTACTTTCATTCTAGCATAAGTACTATTTACATTTATTCAAAAAACCCTTTCTGAGTCACTAATAGTACAAGTGGATCAAATATGGAAAATCTGTCATTTATATTACAATCTGGGGCACTTTCATAAACTCTTGGTAAGAACATATGTAGTAGTTCTCTTTTGGAGGGAACTATGTCAATAAATTTAAATTAACACATTTTTAAATTCAGCCTTCTAGTCTTAAAATGCTATACTACAGATATACTTACAAAGATGCCCACAGGGGAAAAAATATAGACAAAAGCTGTGTATCAGTCAAGATGGGAATGGTTGAATTATTTGAAATGTATTCAAGTAGTGAACTGTTATGTAGATATTAACAATGTTAGTTTTTAAGTGTTTATGTGAAGAGACTGCTAAAATGTGTTATTAAGTAGAAAGAAAGGACATTTCAGAAAAGCACATACTCATCTGGATAGCCGGTTAACCACACAACCGTTTCTTGAAAGGACATTCCTTTCCCAGTTAGTCTGAAGTTCAGAGTTATGACCTTTTTGAGAAATTAAGGGTGGAAAACAACTCTATTTCTGGTCCGACTCTATCATTCTATTAATCTTTTTGCCTACTGGGTGCCATTGCTATGTTGTCTACTTTAGCTTTGTGATAAGACTTGGTGTACAGGAAAGATTTCTCTCTACTTCATCAAGAATCTTGTGAATTTCCTGACTCATTGTATTGCCATAAAAATTTCATATCCAGTTGATGTTAACCTCACAAAACAATTTACTCATTTTCATGTTTGGATTACATGGAATCTTTGCATTATTTGGGGAAATTGATGCTTTAACAGTTTGAAACTATGTTGACCATTTTTTCATATGACTGTTGGTCATCAGTATATCCTATTTGGAGAGGTATCTTTTTAAATCTTCTGCCCATTTATTGACAGGGTTGTTTGAGTCATGTGAGTTCTTTGTAGATCTTTGATATTTTTTCCCCATTCAGTCAGGTGTCTCTTTGTTTTGGTTATTTTGTCTTTTATGGTACAGAAACTTTTTAGTTTTATATAATTCCAGCTATTTAAATTTTACTTTATTTTCTTTGCTTTTGTAGATGTGTCCTGAATGATGCTTCTGTGTGGAATGTCTTGGAGTATTTTGTTTATGTTAACAAATCATATTTAAAATCAGGTTCTTATAATTAGAAAATCCAAGCTCCTTCTACCACTAATATTAAAAACAGTTTTAATTTGCAATGTTTTGGTAAATAAGCGTTATATTATGGACACAACATCTAAACCACTTCAGGATTCATAAACATTTGTTTCATCTTAGAACGTTTATAGTGAGATTAGAAGTCAACTGAATCCAGAAACAACTACTGACAATCAAGTTCAGCCTAAGTATTAAAATTCCTTTACATACAAGTAGCTTCCAAGATATTTTTGGAGATTTTAACTTCTTCAGTCTTTAAAAAACATATACTTTATATATTCTAATGGGTAAATATAAAACTAAAATTAAAACTAAAATTTCTTCTTTAAATCTCTTGTCCCACTCATCAAGTAAATAGCAACATTTAGTACAAATAGAGAAAAGCTCTATTTTCTGATATGTCAAAAGTTTTCTATAAGTCATAACACTCTTGTCTCTAGAAGTTCACAGTTCAGAGATAGCTGGTCAGTTAGAATAAGGTGAGTGCATTCATGTAATCATCACTCAATCTCAGAAATGGAGTATTAAAAGTTTCCCCAAAGTACCCTTCATGCCATTTGCCAAACAATACTCTCTTTCCTTCCCAGAGATAATTGTTATTTTGAGTCCTAATAGCATAAATTAGATTCTCTGGAAAATTGGGGTTATTGCTTTGTGTCTGACTATACTCAATATTATTTTGTAAGATATATTCTTAGTATAGCAGTTATCAGCTGTTTGCTTACTTTATTGCTATGAAACATCTACTACAAAGAAATAAAGATTCATGTAGTGATTCATATCACAGTTTATATATTCATCTTACTGTTGATGGACATTTGTGTTGTTTCCAACTTCGGGCTTTTCTGTATAATGCTACATAAACACTCTTTCAAGTTTCTTCATGCTCCAGTTGAATTACTGTTAGGTATTTATATAGAGGTGTGATTTCTGGGTTGTACCATCATTTGTTGTGTTTAACGCTGGTAGGATATGCCAGTTTTTCAAATACTTCCAGACTTTGGGTTCTGAACTTGAATCCCATCAGTCGTGTGAGATTACCAGCTATACTGCATCCTCCCTCACAATATAAATCTTTCATATATATATAAATCTTGATTAAAAAAAACAAAGGATTAAAGTGATGGGCCATGAGTGCACTATGACAACAGCACACTAAGGGGTAGGGGTTATGGTGTCCTATCTCCCAAAATACAAACCAACATTACCTCAATTAAAAAAAAAATAGACCATTTGGTGGTTATATAGAGATATTTCATTGCAATCTTAATTTTACTTTCTCTGATTACTACTTTTAATGCTTACCTGCCCTTTGGATATCCTCTTGGGAAGTATCTGCTTATGTAATTTGCCATTTAAAAATTGTTTTGTCTGTCACTTTGTTACCATTTTGCAGGATTTTTTATATATTTATGTCACCACCTATGAGTACTGTAGAATGTTCCTTATCACTTTCCATCATCATCATGATGTACAATTTGATGAATATGAATTTCTCCATAAATTATTATAGATCAGTTAATCTGATTACATTAAGACAATACCAGTTTTTTTTAATTATCTGTTTTTTTATTTGTTTTTTCATCCTTTTTTAATTAATTGTCTGTTTTTTTTATTAATTTAGTCTTAAGATAAAAAGGAGAGTTTATTTCAAACCTTTTCTTCAGAAGAAAAAATACTTCTTTGTACAATCTCTTAATTGCATGTGTGGTGATAGATACCTGGAATTATTGTGGTAATTATGTCACAATACACACATGTATCAAATCATTTTATTTTGTACCTGTGGCTAACAATGATATATGAAATTGTTCCTCAGTTTCATAGTCTTGACATTTTTATAGTAGTAAAGAGTTTATGTGTAATTATTGTACAACAATTTTAGGTGATTTTTCCCCCTAAAAATGATTATCTCCTTCTTGGGGCAAAAATGCCAGAACCATATTTGTAAACTGAACCTTAAAACTATAAGAGACATATGTACAGAACTGCTACCAAAACAAGTAATGGTTTGAAATGGTTTCAATCATGTTGATAGAAAGATTCCAATAGCTCATAACCTAATCCATTGGAAAGCAACTGAAATGACACCATAAATAAAGAATATCTGTGCAGTTGTTTACTTTAGTTGGTATATGACTATATCTTTCAATTTCTTCCACACTAAGGGAGTAGTGTTTTTCGGGCTTGAGCATATCGATCTTAGGGTCATTGGAAACATTTTCCTTGGGGATAAGATAGTAGTTTTACCATTTTCTCCTTGTCCCTTAGTAATGAATTTAGTCTTTGGGTGGGAAATGTGACCGAGAGTAGAAAATAAAGTCTACAGTTGACTAGTGAATTTCCAAGGGCCAGAAAAAGGTATTTTTTAAAAAATAATTTCTACCAATTTTTGAAATGATTATTGAATCCTCAGCTCTCATACTTAACATTATTTACTGTTTTTAAATTTCATACTATTTTGTTTAGTAGCATTTTCATACTAGTGATTTAATTTTTCATGTGATTCACACAAAGTTCTAAAAAATGATAAATAATGACTTTATTATCTCGTTTTTAAGAATGGGAGATGATGGGACAAAGTCTGTTCCTTGCACCTGTATCTTCTTCTGGGTTCAGTCTTCATCAGGACTCAGATTTCCTCAAGCCCTAGACAAGGTACAGCTTTCTTTCTGCGTATATCCTTGGTACCTCACACTTCTGTTATCTTAATCACACAGTCTTTCTAAATGGCATTTAAATTATCTGGTTTTGTATATTTTTGTTTACATTTATACTGTTTTGCTGCCTTTGAAATAGACTGTGATCACGTCCATCATCCTATTGAGGTTGGTTCTTAAAATGATCTTATATTAAATGTAAAATATGTTCATAGGAACACATAGTAAACAGAGATATAATAACTTCAATTGCTCTCTCACAACTTCAGGAAAATATGCACACATCATTTGTCTTTAGTAAGAATAGAGCCTTTTAACCTTCTTACTTTTTTTAAAGGCTAATTTTCTCAGAATCAACATCAAAAGCAACAATCAGTTCACAGAGTTTATGGTATCAACCCACAGTTGCTTTTGTAGTACTCACTAAACCTGAAAGACACCCTTATTTGGCTGAGCTGCACGTAAACAACTATACATTAATGGGTTATGTTTTTACAGTTTAACTGGGCTACATTCCAAAATATACAAACTTTGCATGTACATTTCCACAGTACAAAAATACTTTTCTGTTCATCAAGGTAATTAAGAGATTGTACAAAGAAGTAGACAAATTAGGAGAATTCACTAGAGTACAATTTCCTAATGCTATGAATAGAAATGTTGGTTTATAATAAAAAGTTAGAATAGACCCCTCATGAAAATTGGCAAAATATTGATGGGAATGGTGAAAAATACATAATTATAGACTGAAAATATATAGAAACAATGGTGCCCTGTAGAGGGAAAACTCTTGTTTTGTCTTTTGTTTCTTGTTTCTGGCATTTTCATTCATAAATTTTTAGATATAATTTCCAAGCCTTTCACCTACTAGTTTAACTGCCAGAGGGTATCTCCAGTTGCATATCTACCATTACTGTTTCAAAAGGAATATTAAGTCCCCTTCATAAATTATTTTTCACACCTGATTTCCTGTGTGTGTGTGTGTGTGTGTGTGTGTGTGTGTTTGTCAGTAACACTTTGCTTCTTTAATCTTAGGCTGCTTTTAATGCCAGCACAGAGCATATTGTAGGAACCCACACAACTTAAGAGTTACTACCTGCATTTATTCCTTGATGTCATTTATGTCCAATTAGTCCTTACATCTTTTTGATGTTTCCTTTACCTGGCCTTTAATTTTGGGAACATTTTTTTATTCCTTGATCAAATCACCATTTTATGTCAGGTCACTGGGTGTAGTGTAATAGACTTCAACATCTCCATTTATTTCCTTCTGTAAGCTATTTTGCACATCTGGGTTGGTACTCGTGTATTCTTTTTCCCTGGAGGGACAAACATGTGCTTCCTAATATAGGAGGCATTCAATAATTTTCTGTAGATTAAATGAAGCAAAATCATTTAGAGTATTCAGTGACAAAATACCGAGAGGTAAACAAAAATATTTCCTCTGAGAAAAAATGTGTGTGTATGTGTGTGTGTGTGTGTGTGTGTGTATGTGTGTGTGTATCTGTTATAGTGGTTCCTTTGAAAGGTTGCCGTAGTCTAAGAAATAAGGTACATATATATCTAAATATTTACTAATTGTGAGGGAGGAAAAGAGCTAATAAAAAGAGCTAATACTTGTAAAGTTCAGGTATGGCAAAATTTTGTTGATTTACAGCAGTGCTATGGCTCAATACACTTTTCATAGTAATGGAAATTTCCTGAACCGTAGGCAATAATTACCTGTAGTTATTGGGATCTTGAATTTTCTGACTATAAGTAAGAAACTGAATTTAAGTCTTATTTAGTTTAAATTAACTTAAACTTGAAAAGGAACATGTGGCTAAAATCTACCATGTTGGAAGGCAGAAATATCTAGTCAGGAACGCTCCTGAAGATTATGAGCTTTGATTAAACTTTACTGTGGTTTTGCTGCAGTTACCCAGAATTCCCAGATGGTTTTGTTTTCAGAAAACAATATACAAAAATTACTTGATCTCAGTAAAAGCTCAACCTAGCTCTGATTATATCATGTACACACACATACATATACACACATATGTACATGCACATAGAACATCCATGCATACACATTATGTGACCTCACCTCATTTTACTTGTTTATTCATTCTAAAAATCTTCATTCACTGTCTAACTTATGAAAGATACATTTCATGATCATAGAGATATATGAAGTTAAAATCCACATTTTCAAGAGCTTTATTTCTAGTAGAAAATTACAGGCAATAAACAAATAATTGATAAGGCAGTATCATAAGTAGTGAAACTTTGGTGAAGAAAAATAAAGTATGGAATTAGGTAATAACAGAAAATCCTGCTTTTAGAAAGGAAAGGACTCTCTGAGGAACTAGCATTTGAGAAGATACCTTGGAAGGGAAAGAGTACACTGTGCATATGGAGAGGAGGAAGGGAATTGTAAGTAAAGGGACCAGCAAAAATCAAGACCTTGAGGAGAGATATTCTTACTATGCTTGAAGAATGTCACGGATGACTATAAGGTCTTTGGATTCAGCAGCTGGATGAATGAAATTGCCATCTATTAAAATGGAATATCCAAAAGAGGACAGCTATGTAAGAAAAATGAAGAATTTATTTTTGGTCATTAAGATGATCATTTAACATTTTGATCGTTTAAGATGATCATTAAACAGTCAAGTAGAAATGATGTGTTAGCAGACCAAGTTCAGGGTAGCCATCATGGTCAACTCAGTGATCATCATGGAGATGGAATGTAAAACCATGAGACTAGTTATGATTTCTTCAAGAGTGAATGTAGAACCAGAGGGTTCAGTCACTATAACATTTAAAGATTGAGATTGCATGAAGAGGTTGAGAAAAATCAACAAAAGAGGCAAAAGAGACTGAAATAGTCAAGAAAACTGGTGGAATCTAGGGAATGGTGCAAAAGATATCTGTGTTTTCTCCTGTGACTTTTTAAGCATTAGGTTATTGTGAATATGTAATGGATTATCTGAGAGGATTTTTCCTCCAGGGTCTCCATCCTTTATATCTTCTTCAGTCCCTTTAGCCCTCTTAATCCACTGCTATCACTGCAAAGTTCTGTTGATTCTTTTACTCTTCCCTTGACTCAGTTTCTTTTATTTCTCCTTCCTTGCACATGGAGATAGAAATGTCAGTACAAAGCATCTAAAGTACGAATATACCTTTCTGTTACTAAAATTAACTATATTAAAACTTATGGATTGCCAAAATTTTTTAAACATCTTTGTTTTTTCCCTGACCAAATAAACTGCCTTTTACTATTAGTTTAGTTTTTAAAATGTCAGTTTGCATATTCTAAATCCAGTAATTCCAATCCTGTTATCCCCTGCTCTCTTTACATTTTTACCATAGCATTTATTACTTTATAACATATGCTATAATTACTTGTTAATTGGGCTTACTGTTTATGAATATTCTTTCTTGCTAGGTATAATTCTGAAGTCAGCAGTGATATAATTCTGAAGTCAGTCTGTTTAACTTGCTGATACATTTTACATACTTGGTATATAGTACCTGACTTTTAGCAAATGCTCAGAAAATTTTTGCTGAATGAATGAATGCGGTGGTCTGCAGGAATGGGTGTGAACTGTGCTGTTTTAGCAAGTAGATGTGTGAAAAGAAGGTGGTGTTATCTTATCACAATTAATGACTGGCACAGAAAATTCCTTTATCCTGATCAATTGCATCTGCTCTGACAGTTAAATCCAGGCCATTGAAGTAGAAAACATGGCCTATTCTGTAATTTCTCTAGGTGTAGTTAAGGATTTTGCTGACCACGTGAATATAGTGAGTGGCAAATGATGGAGATACAGAAAAACAAAAACAACAACAACAACAACAACAAACACCCACAATCTGGAAGTCTGGTACAGGGCTCTGGTACCTTGTTCAGATAAAGGCCAGGTATAACACCAGCCAAAGAGTGACTTGGACTAGTGACCAAAGTCCAGAGAGAAACCAGGCCTTAGTCCATTATGGGCAAGAAGTAGTAAATATCAGGCTGCTGTAACTCTTTTTCCAGTTCTTTTATGTTCCAACTAAGGAGAAGCAATGGGAAAATGATTGGAAAGTAGTAGTCAGAGTGTAGTCACAGATAGTGAACAGTTCTTGAGATTAGAAAGCTGTGGTGACTGACAAGAGCTCCACACTAGAAGAGGAGGAGCCCTGTAGAGACAGGAAAGTAGTGGGGTGTCTCATCTATTTTCCTAAAACTCTTAAAATGCAACTGCTGCCTATTCTTTGTTCCTTTCTTTGTGCCTACTTTTGGGTAGAATAGAATAGTGTTATCCACTCACACATTACTGGTTTCTGGGGTGCTCACCTGGAGGAGCCTGAGTCTTGGTTAGCTTTCTTACTTACCTGAGATCTCTGGCAGTCACTGTCCCTTCACTTATTTTCCTATCCCTTCACATTGGAACCTGAATTTCCTGCAGTCATGTGGTGAAGCAATTGTGATCATCTGAGACAGCTGTAGTTTGTGAGGAAAATTCAAAATTCAAGATAAGAGTTTTAAGTTTTACTGAATTTGAAATATATGGGTCTAATAATTTTTTTTTTGTTATATCTTCAGTCTTAAATTCTGAAGTATTTACGAGTTTGCAGAAGAGTTGCAAGTATGACAGGAAAAAAGTTTTCCCACAAACAATTTGATCTCAAAGCAAGAAGATTCTGCTACAAAACCACCACACAACCATCAAAACCAGAATTCGTTGCTTGATATAATCCTCTGATCCTAGTCAGATGTTACCACTTGTTCTAATAATCCTTTATTGCCGAAGGATCTTGTTCACACATTTCATTTAGTTGTCAGATCTCTTCTATCTGAACAGTTTCTGTGTCTTCTTTGCCACTTACGGTTTTGACGCTTTTGAGGATTACAAGCTTTTTTAAATATCTTTTTTTTTCTTAGTATGAAATTGTCTGAAATCTCTGTAATACCTATATTTCCTTGTTCCATATATATTTTGATGCTTTGGCATTGGAGCCTTACTGACTGGGGAGACAATTTCCTTCCCAGGGTAGACCAAGTAATTCACTAGGAGATTGCTTTTCACATACAAACCAACTTATCCAGAGCCCATATTAGGAACCACATCTTCTATCTGCTTTTGCACTCCAGGAAGCATTTTTTTGTCTTCCTTCCTCAGGTAGAAGATGGCTGGAGATAATCCTTATACCTCAGAGCTCACTGAAAATATTCAAGTAATGCAACCCTAAGCCTATTTGTGCTGCCTTCTCTTCCCTTCCTTCCTTGAAAAGACTACACCAATAAATGCACCTGCTCCTTCTGTATCCTGTTCAATTCTTGTCTTCCCCATGTGGTCCTTTATGTCATTGAATGTCCCCTCATTGTAGGAAATATGATAGTTAACCAGCTATTTTTTTCAATGACAGTTATCTCTTCCTATGTTGGGTTCATCAACCTGAATGAATAATAAAACCTACATTTTAAAATAATCTGTTCACGATTAGATTCAGATTATGTATTTTCCATAGTACATCACAGGAGTCATACTGTGTTCTGTTCTACTCATTGCATTCTGTCAGTAGGTGCACAATTTTTATCTATCCCATTACTGACAGTGTTCACTTTGATTGCGTGATTGAGGTGGTATCTCTTTGTAATTGTTAAGTGCTTTGGGGGGGTAGTACTTTGTAACAATGTACATATTATTTTCCTTATCAAACTTTAATTTTTTCTTTATTTATTAATGAGAATGGTGCTTTCCAAACTAAGACAATGGATTAGGAACAGAAAGGCATTTGCTTAGCTGGGCATGATTAGGTTAGCATTGGTGGAATGCAGCCATCTCAAATGCAGTGACCATTGATTTAAAAAGAGGTTGACTAGTAAAATACTAGATATAACTAGTTGTCTAACATCTGGCAGATCTCTAACTCTCAAGGTTGCTATTGCCTTGACTGTGAATCAACAGTATTTGTATTCAGATACTATCATTTGGCAGCACTCAACAGAAAATGCTGATTCCCATGTTTAAACAGCATTGATAATTTATCATCTCCCTTAGCAAGAAGTTAGTTACTTAAGATATCGTCAGAAGTCGATATATGTGCATATATGTGTGTGTATATGATTTCCTTTCTCAGTAGTTCTCAGTATGTTTACTAGTCCTTTTGCTAAACCTTATGACCATAAAATCACCATATAGAACCAGATATCTAATCATGTCACTGTAGTATCCAGTGGATTAAGAAAGAGTTCTTTTGTAAAATCCTCATTATTATTGAGGAAGCATTTCCCAGGAAACCCCAGCAGAATTCCCACTTTCCCTCTGGAAATGTTTGTATCATGGGTCCATGATGAAACTAATCTCTGGGCAGGCAGTCAGTACACAATAAATGCCTTCTACCCCGAGTCACTCTTCAAAAATGGGTCTGAGGCTCAGCACTCTTGAATCATGGCTAGAGATAGATGAGTGGAAATCTGAGGGCAAAGCAGATGGTTTGAAAGGGCAATGACTCTTGAGTAAACAACCAATAGTGTCCCCTAACATACTGGATTATGCTCAAGTCCTTTCCAACTTTCTTCTTGGCAGTGTCTCCCTGGTATTCTTTTACAGACCTCAAGGGTAAGAGCATGACATTTTCTGTATGTAGCCTTAGTGTTGAGGGCTAAAGTTAGCAATTCAGCATATAGTCACTGAAATAATGAACAAGTAATAACTCCTGGAAGCATTATATCTTCTTTTTTGTTGTGTTACTGGTGTTGATTTCTAAGTGTTATACTTAGATGTGGTCTTATCCAGCACATCTACTCATCTCAGGTACTAATATTATGATGATGAAATTATTGCATTTACATATTTATTTGAATGAGATATTGAACTTTGTATTAATTGTGAATTTTTAATTGAGATATTGGTACACCTGCATCAGGTATCACCAACAGAGTTCATGTTCTGCCACCATAAACCATTGTGCTTCCTTCCCTCTTGTTCCCCACCCCACCACACACACCTTCTCTATTTGGTACTTCAGTTCTGTCATCATGTCAACAATCAGGATTAATTGTCAGCCTGTCTTATCCAGCTATTAATTTAGTTACTTTATATTCCACATATTCGTGTCACCATCTTGTTTTTCTCTTTCTCCTTCTGACTTATTTCACTTATTATTTCTTCAAATGCCATTGATGTTGCCATAAATGGCATGAGTTTATCATTTTTTATCCATTGTGTATCTATCTATGCCACTCCTCAGTCTGGGACACTTAGGTTGTCTCCATAATTTAGTTATAGCAAATAGTGCTGCAATAAATATGGGCATGCAAGTTTTGTTTTGTTTTGTTTTGTTTTTTTTTTGTATTAGTGCTTTTGAATTTGTGTGGATGCCTAGGAGTGGAACTACTGGGTTCAATGGCAGATCTATTTTTAATGTTTTGAGACACCTCCATACTAGAGCTGCACGAGTTTGCATCCCTAGAAGCTGTGCAGAATTGTTCCCTCTTTGTCATATACTTGCCAGCACTTGTTTCTGGTCTTTATAACATGGGCCATTCTCACAGGTTTGAGATGATATCTCATTGTGGTCTTGATTTGCATTGCTCTAATAATAAGTGCTTGTGAATCACTTACTCTGATTTTCCATGTATCTTTTGCATGTCTTCTTTAGAGAAGTGTTGGTTTAGTTTTTTTGCCCATTTTGTGACTGGGTTATTTGCTTTGTTTTGTAGATAAATGTGTTGAACTTGTAAGCAGCAAAAACCAGCTTCCTTTTTAAAAATACTTATTTATTTTAGTTGTTCAGGCATAAATGTAGCATATGGATCTTCCACTGGATGTGGTGAGTGAGCTTTGACAAATATGTGGCAAGCATCTGCAACACTTGGAAGAGTCGATTTGGTTTGCCTGCCCCCTATTGCTACTCACCTGCTGAAGAAGTACATAGATCAGTGTGGTTAAACACAGAGATATTATAGTGCAGGAGGGATTAACAAATTCCCTCTCTGTTTTGCACTTAGAAAGTATTGAGTGTACTCAGGAAGAGCAATAACTGTTTTATAATTCTGGAAGTTGTGGAAAGTCAATTCTTTAAGACATTTACTTTTATTTATGTAACAAGTCTTTTTATTAGGAACATCAGCTTCCAGGCATAACTGGAATAAATGAGGTTTTTAGTTTGCCTGTTAATTGACAAACTGATGAAAGCTTTAAAGAATCACACTCAAAGTGGAAAAGTTTTAATTATATATAACTCTAAAGTTGTTTATGTCTACTTAAAAATGATAAAGGCTGAATAATGTGATATTATAAAATGTTCTACAGGAAATTAACAAGATTATTTGCTTTGCCAGTACATTTTTTAGAGGCTTGTAAACAGGACTCTATATTAGAATACACGAGGCCTTATCTGATCATTTCTTTAAAAGAAAACTTAAGAGATCATTAAATATCTCTGTGCCTTATTTTACTTATTTTCAAAGTAGAAACTTATGACACAATAATTTTTAGATTAAGTTTATTATGAAAATAACTAAGAATCAATTTTGGGAAAAAATGTGTTATAGCATACTTTCCCTTTAGAGTATTTTCATATATTAAAAAAAAAATAAATGCCCCACTTAATCTGAAATACTACACATTTATGATTGCTATAATTTAGCAGGTTCTTCTTTTAAAATTAGTAGAAGCCTAAAATCATGAATGAGGCAAACCATTGAATACTTGAGCATAATAAAAAGAAGGTTACCATCAATGGATTTTTACCACTCTTCATTTTGCAAATTTTTCTATAGTGTTTGAAGTTTTGGTAAATTCTTCTTTAATAAACAGTTCTCTCTTTACTTCTGTGATCCCACACATTTTGAATCTGTATACCTTTATAGTTGTTACTTTTATCACCATTTGAATTTTCTTCACTCCCTACCTCCTCCATAAATACCATTTATTTCCACATAATTAGTCTACTACCCTTCTCACTTGGCACATTCCTCCAAGATGATCTCACACATGATATTTCAAGTACCATCTGTAAACTGCTGGTCTCAAACTTACTCATTCTCCAAGTGGTTGCTTGAGCACCGTTCAAGAGTCTCTTACCTTGATGTTCTGTAGGCATCTCAAAGTCAACATATTTAAAATACGATACTTATCTTAACCCCACCCCAACTAAACATTCTGCTTCTGCAGATTGTCACCACCATGTTTTTAAAATGTTTAAGCCAGATACTCTGGTATATTACAATTCCTAATGTCTTCCTCAACACAAGAAATGATAAAACTAATCTCACTGATGGGTCTGCCTGAATATCACTTGAATTTAATCACTTTTTGCGTTCCTGGATTTCCGTTATCTCTGTTTTGCTTGAAGACTTTATTGTTTTTTTTTTTTTTTTTTTTTTTTTTTTTTTTTTTTGTCTAAATCAATTCAAACTACCTTCTAATGGGTTTTATTCTTCTTTCCTCAGAGATCTTGGGAGGAAGAAATCTGATCATGTTACTTCCTACCTGAAACACTTTAAACTCATAGCATAAACCCCAGATACAGAAAGATGTGTGGAGTGTGTCTTCTCCAGCCTTGATTCTCTATTTTATTGCCTACCACTGCTGCCTTCATAGTCTGCTTGGCGGTTCGTAAGTAGATCATCTTTTCCTCTGAGTTTGATTGGCTATGATTTTACATGGAGCAGCTTATTTCTTGTCTCTATAGTCAATGCAGTCTTCTCTGCTATTCAGGAATAAGCTTAGATGTTTCCTTTTTTGGGGAAACCAACCTAGTTCTTTCCCTCCTATCCCCAATCCAAGACTTCATTGCTTATCTATTAGCATCCTATACTTTTAGGTTATTAAACACTGAGTCCACTATATGATTGAATAATTTAGTAACCCTTTATCCTACAACTCTTATAGCCAAAAGCTACTTAATTATTCTAATATTTTTCCTCTGACATTTATGAATTCAGATGGGACAACAATCACTATCCCAAAAGAACAAACAAAATAGAATCTGATTTACTTCACAGAGTGTTAAATGATATATTCTTAGCAAAGAATCCCTCTTGATTATATTGATATGATGATAGCTGGATGGTAGTAATAATAGCAAATGCATTTTATTTACCTTGCGATTCTGGTTTTGTCTCAGGATTTGCAACTTAAAAAATTACATCCTGAAGTGTTTCCTTTTTTTTTTTGAAATTGATTTCATCCTCTAGGGGTCTCAGATTTTTTTTTTTTTACACTATAGATATTTCCTATATCCTTATCTCAAAGTAAAATGTAGTATTTCTCTTTCCTACTGTTTTGGTAATTAGTGTATGTTATGGATAATTGAGGCTTAATTCAAGGTCTTTGACACAAAGAGTTTGGTGGCTCTTGCAGGTAAGGAATTCAAAAGTATTTTCTGAAGACTTAATTTTTTGTCTAAAAATTTTAAACAAGATAGTTTGATGATTTTTCTTAAAATATATGACAGTTTTTATTAACTGATAGTGATTTCTGTGAATTTTCATTTTTCCTTTTAGATATGTGGAAAAAAGAACTCCCTAAATATTTCTTTTGTAAAAGTGATTATTTCTCTTTGAGTGGTGCATAAGTGGCAAATACAGATCAATATAAAATGTACTATCTTAGTGATTTCAGTGTTGCAAATTTATAAACATTTTATTATGCTCATAGATTTTGTTTTTTAAGACTTCAGAAAGGACTGAATAAGGATGATTTACTTGGGATTTCAACTGGGAGTAATCAAAAAGAGATGATTTGAGGGTTAGGAAATTAGTTAACTGCAAGATTTATTTATCTGCATAAGGGGTTGTTGATGCTGACTGGGGGATCTCGGCTGAAACTGTTGGTCGGAATACCTAGATGAGGTCTCAACATGAGGTATTGCCCTGTGAGTTAAATTGAATTTCCTCATAGTATAGTGACAAAATTTGAAGAAAGAATGTTATGAAAACAAACAACCAGGGTGAACATGCATGCATTTTTATGGAATCTTGGAAATCATGAAGAATTCAATGCACTCTGATTTCAGTGTATTCTGTTGATGAAATTGTTCACATGTGTCAGCCATGCTTCAAGAGAACTCAACACTAAGTATCATATTATAGGTAATGGATGTGAAATGAGATGTTTAGTGGTCCTCTTGGAGAACAGTTTGTATCAGCATACGGTCACATCAAAGCTTCCAGTAATGGTGATGTTTATAGTGGTTCTTATTAACTCTTTAATTTTATTTCATCAAAAGATATTTAAAAATATTTCAAATCCTTCATGTAGAATGTTAAAAGTAACTATTCATTAAAGAAAGTTTGAGAAATAAGCAAAAGTAGTAAAGTAATATTATATGTCATGATTTACTTGGCATTCTCTTTTGTTTTTCGCTTACTATCTATTTTAGATACTGCCACAATAATATTTTTCAAAAATCTTTTTATGAATCTTAATTTCCATGATGTTTACTTCTAAACAGAAAATTACCTTTTCAAGCAGTTCATTAAAAAATACTACTTTATATGTGCACATAAAAGAGAGATAAGCCTTTGACCCACATTTCTCTGTAACATGTCTTAGAGGTTCCTACCTGAGAAGTGGCTTATGTAATCTTCTGATCATTCCACCCAATTAGCTATTTATGTGGTACTTAATACTGGTGCCTAGTTTCCTGACAAGAAAGAAGAAAAGAATCATGTCACCTACATTTAAAAAAATATATATTCAGGTGACTTGTAAAGAGATGTCTGGTTAAAATAACTTTTGAACACTTTGCTACTATGTGCCTGCAAACTTGCTTTGTAGCAGCAGAGCAAGAGCTCATGTTTAGTGAAGAAAGCAAATATCTTAGAGCTTCTATCACCTGAACCTAGGAAAGGTTCTCTTGTTCCCTTGGAAGAACTGATGTCATTGCAGATTACAAATTCTGGCTTTGCCTTCGTCACTGATAATGATTCTTAGAGGAAGGAAGAAACAAACAGGTTAAACTTTCGAATCACAGAGAAATACAACTAGACTTTAACATTTCTGTGAAGCCTATGTAACTACCAATATTTATATTTTATCCATCCATCCATCCATCCATCCATCCATCCATCCATCCATCCATCCATCCATCCATCCATCCATCCATCCATCCATCCATCCATCCATCCCTTCTTCATAGAGCAGGTTGTCAGCATTTTGGAAGGCACCCTCTAGTAGTTTGGTTTTAAGCTTCAGAACAAAACCAAGGAGGCATGTTTTCAATTGGGTAAAGTTTTTAGATATGTAAAGTGGCTATAAAAATTTTAAATTACCTTTGCACATTAAGTATTAAGAGCTGCTTTATATTCATCTAGCAATTTTTTAATTAAAATGACTATAATTAGTTTTTGGTATCTCAAGGTTTGCAGTGTAGGGAAGAAAGTGGGAATGTAAAGATATAAAGAAATGACTTAGTGGCTTAAATGTAATGAAAGATTTCCAAGAATATGTTGTCAAATCTTTAGCACTAAACTTTGCTAGAATCCAAAATCTGCCTTGTAGTCATGAGATGAGACATACCTCCTGAATTGCCTCCTACCCTCTGCCTGTTTGTGCCATCAGCATCACAAAGACAAATATAAAGTTATCCCTGTAATTGTATTACTTGGAAGAATTTATTTAATTGTTTTTAGCATTTTCCACAGCCTACAGTAAGGGTATCAAGTACCGTACTGAGAAGTGTTGCAAGGTATTGAGCCATGACTAATTTATTACCTGCAGAAATACCTTAACACTTAATAAGGTGTTAATTGCATTCAGGTGACACAACTGTACTTGGAAAGATAATTTGGTGCACGTTATCTGAACTGATGGAAGTGTGGAAAGCATTCAGGTTACCAGGCACTAGGAAGGGCAATTTTGTGCAGCTTATCAGCACTTGATAATGGATACTTAGCAGTCTAACTAGTAAGTGCATTTATTCTATCACCATTAATGAAAAGCATTTCAATTAATAATAAGAGGAAATGAAAGTTTTATTTTTTAATGTTTTGACTTTCTCTCTTTGAAAAAGGTATCAGTGTGACTATCAGGAATATAAATTGTTTATTTAAGTGCTTATACATCTGTTAAGTTTCCAAAAATGAAGAAATAAGGGCTGACCTAAGGTTAATGATTGTAGCAAGGGGAACCAAGTACAAGATCCTAAAATGATAAACATAGGATGTTAAAATTTGTTGTTGCACGTTACTAGCTTGACTTGTCATAGATGTACAAAAGAAATAATGTGCTGAAACTTTATTCCCTTTGCAGATTTCAAAGATGGTTTAGTAGGTTCGGACTCAAGGTCATTAGGCCTGTATACACACTGATTTTATTCAAGGTCATGCCCAGCTTTTACAGTAGATTCTTATTTTCTAATCTAAAATAAATAAATATGAAATTTGAAATGTTTGGGTCTTTGAAAACTATGATAGCTTTTTAAATCTGTGGTTGTTTATCTTTCTGTTCTTCACAATTTAGTCTCGAATAAAATGCATAGTTGATGTTTTTTGACATTGTTAGTTTTATTATGTGTTACATAGACACAGTTTGGCATAAATATAAGTTATCACATAATCATAATATCTGACATTCATCAAGTACTAACTTGGGCCTATTTTTAGCTTGATATGGGTGATTATAGTTAAATGTACTTACTCTTCAAAGTAGGTATTAGTTTTAATCTCTATTTTCCAGATGAGAAAAGCAGTGATTTATGATATACTAACCGAATATCATAAATTTAATAAGGGAAGTTTACTAGAAACTGAGAGCAGCTTAGGTTTTGTGTGTGTGTTTGTGTGTATGTGTGTGTGTGTTTTGTGACATCTTATGGTCAAATATCTTGTAATTTCAACAAGTGGAATGTGAATGAAAATTATTTCATTTGAGGCCACACTTATGACGTGTATTATGTTTCCTTTGTGGGATCAATCTTACTCTTTGAATTTTTTTCTCCTACTCATTCATAGAAATGGATTTGCCACGATTGCTCAAGCTTTATAGAATTCTTTTGTGCACAAATACTAGTGGAATATTGTGTGACCCAACTACACCTGCCATTTGAAAATCTCTAAAGATTGTCCTCCTTAAAGTTATACCTTTAATTGCTGGTTAACTAATTGGTACTGAAAGGAGTTTTTAGGCATAGTGCAATTTGCATCATTGACATGAATACATGACTCATAGTTTTGACTTGATTCATTTGGTCGATGCTAAATTATCTGCTCATGAGTCATCAACATGGTTCTTGCAGAATATTGTCCAAGTAATGGAAAGACCTAGCATAAAAAGGAATACTGTGGAAACCATTTTGTCTTCAGAGTTCTCTGCTTATAAATTATGAAAGGAGGGGCTCTGAAAATAGTTGATAAAAGTCATTAAAATGTAGAAGATTTAAAGAGTCAGCTCCATTTCTGAGTGAGGGACTATTCATTTTGTGCACATCAAATAGTATTTTCTAGTTGAATCCCCTTTCAACCCTCTCATATTATGCATGTGATCTTTAGCTTACATAGGCATCACCCTACTATGAAAATAAGAGGTCTAATAAAGCCCCAGTAGACAGCCTGGGATGCATGGCAAAGTGAATACCCTTCCACACAAAATCTCACTTCTCTCCCCCATCCTGCCTGTTTTTTTTTTTTTTTTTTTTTCATCCCTATGGTGCAAAGTTGATAGATTGGTGTAGGGTAAGTGAGTTAGTCAGCTTTTTCCCTACATTAGCCTATATAATCAGCACCTGGGGTATTGCATCTTCCCCATGATTGTGTAGTCCAGTGGGTGTGCACACCTGGACCTAAGAGAGAGGGGATTAAGGGTGGCAGACAGTGCAAGTAAGCATCCAGGAACCCAGGATGAATGAGCATGAGAGAACATCAGAGAATGAGCCCAGATAAAAACTGAAGATTTCTGGGGGTTTGGGGGACTCACCTAACTCCCAGCCCAACCACCCTGCCCCTGGCCCTGTCCTGGTTTGGGTATGTAACTGCTAATACCAATGAAGAACCTACCCAGCCTGGTAAGCCTGATGTTTGATGCTTGCCCCTATAACTGGTGGTGAGGGTGGGATGGTTACCCAACAGTTGGTTAAGATATGCTCCAAACTGTCCTCCAAACTATTGGTATTCTGACACTTCAGATTTTTTGCTGATTGGACTTTTGCCAACTCTTTTATTATCTTTAAATGGATTATCTTTTAATGGCTACCACCCTGTGAGAGGGAACATTTAAATGAATAAGGAACACTGCCAAAATGTAACAATGTGATCCTTATTTTTAGGAACATTTCAGATAATTAATGATTCTATATGAAATGGTACCCATATATCCCTCTCTCTCTCTCTCTCTCTCTCTCTCTCTGTCTTTCTCACGCCACACACCCAAAATAAAAAAGAACAATGTATTGTTTGACAGCTTCTAAATAAAATGCATTTTAGGATATTATGTTTTCTTAAATTTACTGTAGAAAAGTTTCAATATGTCAAAATTATCTCACAAGGTTTCACCTGTTCGTGGGTTCAAATAAAATAACTTTGGTCTCCAAATGAATGTCTCTAAGTTTCTCTGTCACTTTCATGATTTGAAGATCTTAAAGGCTTATATTTTCTTTTCTTTTCTAGCCTCTTTATCTGCGAATCCCTGCTGCCTGTTTAGCAGATGCCTTTTTTTAAAAAAAATTATCTGACTTTGGGAGACCTATTGGATTACTGCTGCTCATGTGAACTCACTTCAGTTCCACTTCTGCTGTACCTACCCAGGTGACTTCTGAGTTTACGGAGCCTTCACTTAGTACACCAGTACACCCTTGAACAGTGGTTCACTTGTCACCAGCATGCCAGGTTGGGTTTATCTCTGTCTTTGCTACGACTGGCTGTCTATTCCAGAACTTCACAAATGTTCAAAATGCCACACATTAATCCTTGATCTGCTATAAGACAGTGCTATTCCAGTTGTAATGTTTTTATTCCTATATTAGAATTGCTCGGACCCGGTGGAGAAAAGCTTTTTTCAGCTGTTTCCTTTGTTCAACACACACACGCACACCCCAGTCTGTCTGCTTCCCGCATGTGTAATAGGTCGACCTTGATCAACTCTAAACTGTTCCCCAAGATACCAGTCTCCTTAATCTTCATATTTGTTGCTGAATCCAGATCTTGATCCAACTCCTTTATTCAGAATGGATTATCTCCAGATGACTTTTTGTTATCCCTACAAGTTAGCTTTTCTATCTACCCCACAGCTGCCACATACCTTTCATCGCAGTAGCAGCTTTACCTATTTAGAAATTAACATTGGCCACTCTTCTATCTGCAGCAGAGTGACACATTTGAATTTAACTTGTACATACTGGTTTGTTGGTGGTGTTAATCTTTCTTACGTTTTTCCAATTGCAGGGAGAAAACCCCCACTCTGTTCTTAAAAATTGAAAATTACTCACCATGGGAAGGTAAACACAAATCTTGTGTCCAAGACCTGGTTATGCATGCATGTATATATGTATGTATGCATGCTTATATGTATGTATGCATGCTTGCATGTATGTATGTATGTATTTCCTAAGAAAGACATATCGACTTTTTTTGAGTTTCTGAAGGCTGAACTCTTAAGCTTCTGGTAGGTAGTTATAACAATTTACCATAGAAAGGAAGGAAGTGTAGTCTGTCCCTGGAGTGGAAGCATAAAGTGGGAGGAAAGAGAAGGGTTTTAGGTCTTTAGAGCAAGGTCTGAACCATTGCTACCTGAGTGGTGGGACTGCAATGGAAAAGGCTGGATATGTGACTAAATGACCGGGCACCTGTGGCTGTGGGAACCTGGGTATGATGTGTCTATGACTGAGCTTGCCCAGAGAGAGTAGTGATACCAGACAGTAGTTTGTTCTGGAAAGACCTGCCTTGTTGAGGTACAGTTTTTCTTGGACTCGGGAATGCAACTGTGGGCAGATAGTAGAGGGAGGATCCGACCCCACATTGAAACAGTGAGGGCAGCAGTGGCAGCTACAGATCTCCAGAGATGCTAGGATACCTACCTTGGAGTGTTGAAGTTTCAGGCTACTACCTTTTGGTCCTGTGTATGTCCCAGGATCCTTAAATGATCCAGGGGTAAAGGGGGCTCTGGTGTTACTTGATCTCCTCTGAAATTGGCAGGTGAAATATGAAGTTGTACTGATTTAAGTGAAACATGAAGATATGTGACACTGCTGGTCTCTACACACTATTAGCGGTACTCCAATTACTCACCTTAACTGTGCCCAGAAGGTACAGTGAAAGTTTTGGTTGAGATGAGGGCATCCATGTGTCTTTTATGTACATTGGGCATATGGAACCCATAGTCCAAGTCATCCAATATCTTGTCTGCATTCATTTAATACCCTGCTGTAGATGGCATTGCTTCCATTTGTTTCTGGCTGACTATTATGTTAAGTTTACATGGAAATAATTGTCAAAGACACCTCTGATTGGAGAAGTTTTGATAGACTGAATGGCAAGTATAGAAAAGTCATGATAGATTAATGCATTCCTTTATACTGTCAGGGCATAGGGCTTATCTGCCAATCTATTTAAATAAACATCCACTCTCAGGGCACATTCTCCCATCAATACGATTGAAAAATTTGACAATTTCCTACTCTGTTAATGCTCATTTTCCAAAATTATTTTTTTAATTGACCACACACACACATACACACACACACACACATGCTTTACACCATTGTCTACCCTGAGGTACTCCCACCACCTTGTCTTCTGTAAACCGTTATCTTAATCTCTTGTGCCCATCCTTCCCCCTAACTTATCCCCTCCCTCTCTCTTGCTTCAGTTCTGCTGACAGTTTTAAAATTTCCCTTTGTTTGCTGTCCTTTTGTTTGTTTGTTTTCCCTATATCCCACCTATAGGTGAGATAATACAGTATTTCTCTTCATCTTTCTGGCTTATTTATGTTACATGATTTCTTCTAGATCCACCCATGTTATCACAAATGTACCGAATCTGTCTTTTTTTTATTACTGAATAACATTTTATTATGTACATATGCTACAACTTTCTGATTCATTCATCTGTTTTTGGGGCATTTGGGTTGTTTCCCTGCTTTTGTAAATAGTGCTGAAATAAACATCCAAGTACAGGTGTCCTTTTGAATTAGTGTTTTGGTGTTCTTTGGGTAGATTCTCAGAAGTGGGATTGCTGGATTGAATGGTAGTTCCATTTTCAGTATTCCAAGAGTCCTCCACAACCATTCATGTTCCTGATTCTACCAACTGTCTGTTTCGTTAGCACTGAAAATAACTCAGATACTTGAGAAATCTGTTAAAATTCATACTTAACTTTAGGGCATAGTTTGCTATGAACAACTATTTACAAACTGTTTATTAGGCTGAGTAAAGTGTAGAAAGTCTCCTGTGTTTTGTGCTAATTTTATTTGGGAGTGAGGAGTTCCTGACTGTACCACTCAATTAGTTCCCTTTATCCTGTCAAAAATTATTCTTAGAGCTTAAGTCTGAGTGTTGAATATATGGTCCAGCAATTTATAGAGATATGGAAGCCAGAAAAAGGGGTGATTTTTCAGAGAAGGTAGTAGGTTTAATTTTCTTCATGTTGAGATTGAGAATCTGGTGGAGCAGTCAAGTGAAATCATCTTGGAGGTATCAGGAAAGGTGCATTTTTGGAAACATTTGTAGAACTTTAAACTGAAGCCTTTGAAACACGAGACAGCTGAAGAAGGAAGTTACAGAGAATAACAGAAAGCCAAGGGACAGAGCATTTTAAGAAGTGTCTGGGGGGCTGGGACTTGGTACTCAAGCAGCATTGATTTCTTCTCCCACTTGGCTTCTTATCTAACTCACAAGCCAAATTTCTGCAAGCACAGCAGCACCAGGAAAATGAAACTTGACAGCCTTCACATTAAACAATTACTGCTTCTGGTAAATCACCAGAGCCCCATGTCAAGGTTCCTGCCCAGGAGGGACAATAATCCTAGTCAGAGACAATTCGGGAGCCTGTTAGAGAAACACCGCCACCTCCTTTCCAAGCAAGTCCAACTCTGTATGACAAAATCCATGACCAAAAATGGTTTTCAATATATAAAGTCACACATCTCATCCAAAGTACTAGAACACGTCCAATTGAGGATAGAGAAGAAAGTAAAGATTCAGTCCGTCTCAAGATGGGCCCATCAATGCAACTGTTCCCTTTAAAAACTGCAATATACTTTTGATAACACCTTTTGATAGAGCTAAGTTAAAACCGATAATCCGGTCATTAAATTATCCATACACAAAGTCAGAGTTTAGCAACCAGTCTGTGGACTAGATCTCATCAAAGGGTGAGTTCCTCCCTATCTATTAATTAGACAAAGTTCCTAACTACCCCCCAGTGAGCGCCTTCCCTCCTCTATCATGAAAACTAAGAAGTTACTATTGTCACTGTTTTTTTTAGGTTTAAGACTGCCTCTTTGTGTTACTCTTTAGGATTGATAGAGCCCATACTAACTTATTACCTAACTGAAAACCTTAGGACCCATACCAGGATTACCGTGTTGCCAATTGTTAATTGGTACGTGTGGCTTTTAAATTAATTTTGAAATTATAGTCCCCAATATAATCATACTAAGAGGCGGGGACTTTGGGGATCATTAGGTCATGACAACAGAATCCATGTGAGTGGGATTAATGCCCTTTTAAAAGAGACCCTGGCGAGCTTGCTTTATTTTCTGCCATGTTAAGGAAACAGCCATCTATAAACCAGACTTGGTCTTTCCAGTCCTTAGAACTGTAGGAAATGGTTGATATTTAACCTCTAGCTTACATTAATTTTTTAGTGCAACCTGAAATGACTGAAATAACAGCCAGTGACTTTGCTAAGACTTAGGTTTGTTTTTTTTTTTTTTTTTTTGAGTGAATCAAAAGTCCCAGAAATGAGTTGTGAATGCTCCTGAACTTCATGTATATTTTCCTAAGCTCTAATTAGACTTTTCCTGGCTCCCTCTATGCTAATAATCTCTTTGCTCACATTCTTTCATCTGCGTCTCTTGTTCATTGTCTTATGGCAAGCTCTGCCATTTACTCATCACTCATATGTTTGTGGTTTTCTCAGTCTGGTTGTAAATCCTTTAAGAGCTAACAGATGCTGGCCCTGCTATTGGGCTGACTGATTGGTCTCATGTATGGGTGCGGAGTGCCATAGCAGCCTGACCCATTGACCAGCCTGACCGGGAAGCAATACCAGGATAGGCCAGAGCCAGCAGCACAGATCAGCCTTGCCTTCTAGGAAGCCAGTGCTTTCAGATGCTGGAAGACTAGCTGGAGGAGGAGAGTCTAGGAAAGGGGGACCCATCTCTCTTAGCTTGGCTGGGGCAGAAACAGCAAGGAGGAGTTGAGCCCTGGTGGGCAGAGTGGTGCCACACCAAGTGGGGGCAGAAGGGTCTGGAGCAGGAGTAGAAGCCCCCTGAACTAAAAGTTAATCAATAAATTGATAGATCAGGTTGAATTCTACTTTCTATGAAAACCTGGAGAAGGATGCCTTCTTGCTGAAGCACATTTGCAGGACAAGCAGGGATATGTGTCAAGCTGCTCACATCCTTCCAAAAGGTGAAGCCCTTACATATGAGTAGAGAACCATATCTGTGCCTTAATCAGTCATCTTCAAGTTGAATGGGGACCACTAGGCAATGAGAAGGATCATCCCTCTCCTACCTTTCCCTGACTGAAAGCTCCCCCAGAAATCCTACTCTGGGATTTCTACCAAGCTGTGGGCCCTGGTCATCCCCCAGAAGAATGGATGCATATAGGAGAAGGTGAAAGGACATCTGCTTACACTTTTTAGGGCTCTTGATATCTCATCAATTGGGATCTTCAAATCCAGGGGAGAACATCCTCCTTCCATCTAGAGGATGAACAGCTGGTACAGAGTGTGCCATTATTATGGAGTTTGAGGAGAAAAAAGTGGCCATCAAAGCCCATGAGTTCATCATCACAGAGTCTCAGGCCAGGGGGAACAGGAAAACTGTCATGATCAGTATAAAGCCACTCAAAAAGAAACCTCCCAAAGACAAGAACCAGGATAAAGAACCCACTGTGAACATCCACTCTAGCAAATCTCCAAACAGGAGGGCTGAGGAGCTTCAGTATGTGGGTGGCAGGTGTTGATCCATGAGCTCCTCTGACCCCAAGTGCAACCCACGCTCCCTATACCTGACCCTAGGCAGTGGTCTCCAGTAAACTCAGTCCCTTCAGCCATCAAAATGTCTTCCTGTACTCTGAGCCATGGATCAGCCCATGGACTCACTTATTTCGCATTAGCTTCCATTGTTGGCTCAACAGAAGGGTGTTTCCAGAAAATTCCCACTTGATGAGGAATGTAGGAAAAACTTGCAGCACCAATCCTGAGCTCTTTGGGAAACGCATACATTATTCCTCTGAAGGACGATCACTTCTGGACAGCTCCTAGGTTTGGAGGTACAACCAAATTGAGATATGTATGTGAAGAGCCCAGCTCTCTCAGAAGATGCAGACTGCAGATGAGTTACTTGAAGAGATGCACTGGTTTTCCAGAGGCTCTAAGCACTTCAGAGGACTCCATGGTTGACCCGGAGGAACAGTGTATACATCCAAATACCTTCTCATTCTCCTACCAACTCCACTGAAAATCACATTTGTTTTCAAGCTTTGGAAATATACCTGGCATGACATAGAATAATCTTAAGTCCTCTTTGAAAATTTTATAAACATGTAGATCTCTTAATGTACATATGTGTAATGTATATGAACTGTGTCAGGCATGCTATGATATGAAAACCTTTTTCCAGACATCCATTCCTCCCAGCATTACTGCTACTTTAATGACACCTGGTATGTGTGTGTGTATGTGTGTATGTGTATAAATACCATGACTTTGCAGGGCCATGGGACAGAGGGCCCCTTCTCCAGGGTAGTGTTCTTCCTTGCAGTGACTGAGCTATCCTGGTTTGGTCATGCATGCAGGGGCTTCCAGGGAGTCCACAGAGTGCTGTGGTACCAGTGCAATGATTAAATTGGTAATATGGTATTTGGTAAGACCAAATATTTGTTTCCTGTCAAGTAAAAAAAATAGTAAAACAAGGCTTGATGTAAAAGAACTAACATATTGAAAATTTCATTTAATTGTCTTTAGAGTAGCTAAGTACCAAGTGTTAGTAGAAGTTTAGTAAACATTAGACTAAAATGCATCAAAATAACTCTATAATAAACAAGCTAAATTTATTTGCATTCAGAGGATTCTGTTTTATGCCAATAGTTTCCCTAAAATGCACACTCTAAATAAACATATGAAATAGAATAGAAATAAAAATGCATGATTGGCAAGTCATACTGGCATGTTGGGCACTCCCTGTTTGGTCTGTGTGAGTGCCTGTGTATGTGTATATGAAAGTACAATAGTAGTAACAGAAGCTCAGGATAACTTTATCTTCCACTTATCGTGTAGAAATAAAAATGACTACAGAAAGGAAAAATGTTATGAATCACTGACTGTGGAACTATAACAGATTTTAGAAAGGAAATGAAGTGTGACTTATTTTTAGTAAATGCAGTGCCTGATTTGACAATTAGAAATACTTGCAATGGAGAACCTATCTGTCCTTTCTATCCATTTGTAAATCACAATTACTTAGCACCTGGCAAATTACTGTATGTTGTTCTAACTTGAAGCAAAATAATGGATAGCTAAGCCTAACTACCAGTGCAAAATTATTAGCTTTTAAGAAGTGCATAAATAGAAGCTCATATCTTCTAAGACCTATTTTAATATGCTGCCTCAAAAATGAAACTGGCAGGTCTGTAAATTATATACATCCACCTTGACACATTCTAATCCATTAGACTCCACAGGCTGGAATACAAGAATAAAGAAGGCTGTAAGATTCTACATTTACTATCAGTATCAAGGATAGACTTGTTATTTGGCACCAAAAGTTCCAATGAGGATAAAAGAGGACACTTGCCATTACTAACTAAAATGTGTTCTTTGAGAATTTCACCGAATAAATTTCCTTATAAACCTTCCCTTCTTAAAAAAAAAAAAAAAAAAAAAAAAAGGTTTGTGGTTTTTCACAATCATTTGTGATGAAGTCAAGATCAGGGCAAGACTGGGGAGCTGTTTGTTTTCAGTTCACAGGTTACTCTAGTGAGTAGTCAAAGCCTGATACAGAGTCTTTATTGTAGTTCTTTCATAGGAACGTAAGTTTGCACATGCCCTGACATTTGGCAGTCAAGTTTAAACCTGTTGCTTTCAGATTTCTTAAAACTTGGGATTGTTGACTAGTCAGATAACTTAATATATACATGATACTATAAAAAAAGCAGAATGATACTCCCTCCACCTTTGCAAATGGAAGGACAAGCTGCCAAAGATGTTTAAAGATTCCTTATAATCTGTGATAATATAAGTACTGTTGCCTTTTTTACTAACAATACATGTTTCTTGTGGTGGAATATTCTTAGCAGTGTTTATAACAGGCCTTACATGTGAGGTATTATTCACTTATGAGCCAACTCTGTGTATATCAAGTAGTTGACCATGTTTATTATATGACTTTAAAAGGCCTAGGGAAAATCCCCCCTCTCAAATATGTTTCAGGAATCAAATGACCTTCCCTTATATGGTCTCCTGATTTAGTGTCCTCGAAACCATGTGTCTCTTTTCCTTCACCATCCTTATCTTTTTCCTACTCAACACCCTTACTTCAGTCTTCCTTCTCCCTAAAGGTCAAACTATCTTGAGAGTTATAGTGTCCACTTTTTATAATTTCATTATATTTAATATTTTAACTTGTCTTCCTAATGTAAGAATTCTGGCATTTCCCTGCCCCAATGCCTTCATGACAAATCCAAACTCATTTGCATACAAAATTATTCTCAGCACTGCTTTTCTTCCTGATCTAGTCTCAACATCACTGTTCTACCTGACCTGACCTGATAACAGAAAACATTCTGTTTATTTAATATTTCCATATCTATTTATGCACTGTACCATGAATTTAAAGTGTCCACCTACCCCATGTAAGCTAGTTGAATCAGAGACATCAGGATAAAGGAATAGATATGCTGAAACTGCAACCCTTCAAGGGGGGTGAGGTGCAGCTGGGAATGAGACAGGGGACAGATCCCAAAAGCCTTGTGCTCCTTCCTAACTTCTAAGCACTGTTTCTGGGAGCTCGTTTGCCCAATTTGGCCTCTGAAAATTTGCTAGATGTGGAATTTGCAAAACCCTTCCTCCTTAACCCCCAGAGTTTTCTCATTCTCTTAATGCATCGAGAGTTTACATTGGTGTTTTAGGATAAAAAGAAACCAAAATATGATTCAAACTTTTGTCATCCTTCTCTCTTCTTCCCACATCTTAAACTCCAGCAAAAGAAATTTCTCCTACTCTTGTCAGGGTATGGAGTGCGGGATGTGTGTGTGAGTGTGTGTTATAGCTCCATTGTGACTCTCATGTTGTGAATGCGTTAAATTATTTACAAATTTGCCTCCAATGAATATAGTGAGCAAGGCAACGATCGGTTATTTATTTTTTGTAATTCGATAAAATGCTTGAAAGGAGTTTCTATTTATAAGTGAATGGATAAATAGTTATGTGAGTGAATTAGTGTGAATTATGTAAATGTATAAATAGATGAATGAGTGATTCATTGCTATCTACTCCTGATTCTGATTTTTGCTTGCCTTTAGAACTTTCACATCAACTTTGTTTAGATATAATTTACATAAAGCAAGCTGTATCCATTTATGCTGAACAGGTCAAGGAACTTTGCAAACTCAAAAACCCCTCTGAATTCAAGATGCAGAATATTTCTACCATCCCCAAAGTTCATATACCTACTTTTTTACCTACCTCTATTTCTAGCCACTGCTCTGATTTTCATCTCTGTTTCCTAGTTTGTATCTTTTAATTTTTTTTTGTAATGAGATCATGCAACCTGTGAGGTCAAGATAACAACTGTCATTGTCTCTACCAAAATGCTAAATTCCAGGAGCACCCTCTGTCCCCATAGTTGTCTCTCACCCACATAGCTCTAGTTTATACCCTTTGTTCCACCTCCAGTGTGTATCTGCTTTACTCCTTCCTCCTTCCCAGTTGTCCTCCATTCAGCAAGTCTGCCTTATGGCATGCTGGAAATTATCATTCAAGAGTCAGCATTTAAGTATGGGTGGGGAAAATGGCACCCATCCCCAGGGCCATTGCATTGTGATCTTCTTCCTATTTCCTGACAAGGCATTCTGTAACATTTCTTGTATGTCTAATAATGCCAAATGCCCTTTTAGGTACTAATTGGTCAGTCATATTGGCATTTAATGTTATTTTGTGTGAATTGCCTATAAGTCTCAGTTGTAAAAGCACCTGGTACGTTCTGAATATAAATGCTTTATTAGGTCATGAATTCTAGCAATTGTGTCTCGACTTTTTAATCTTTTATGGTTCATGCCTTGTATGTGTGCATGTGTTTGTAATATTGTTGTTCATATGAAGTAAATATGTGGTCATTCAAATGACCAAAATAACATTTTATTATGTTTGTTTGATTTTCATATATAGTTCCTGATGCATAACTTCCAAAAAACCTTGAAATTCCCTAAGTATTGAGAGAGATAAGGGTATATTTCCCTATGTTAAGAAGGTAACTTTTAGAAAAGTATGGTGGCTGATTGCCTGGAGAGTCAAACACTTGACTAGAAAAGTCATATTAGAAAAAGTCCCACCGTTAAACATTTAGAATTGAGGAAAGAACTGATGACTGAATTTAATTGTCAGTCATCAGTATTTACTCTATCATGCCTATATAATAAAATCGTTATAAAAGCCCCAAAGGGGGGCTTCCTCTTTGGGGAACTAGAGCACTTCCAGATGCCACCTGGTTGGATTATAAACTCCAGGCTGACAGACGTTCCTTTGCTCAGGGTCTCGCCCTGTATTTCTCTATATCTGGCTATTGATTTGTATCCTTTCATATCCTTTTTAATAAGTTAGTCATCCCGTGAATAAATGGATTTCCTGAGTTCTATAAATTATGCTAGCAAATTCATGAAAGTTTTGCAACCTCTGAATTTTAGCCAGTTTTTCGGACAATCTCGTCCTGCAACCAGCATCTGGAATGATGGGTGATTTGGGACACCGAGGCCTTTGCCTGTGGAATCTGATGCTATTTCTGGGTAGATAGTATTAGAAATGAGTTGAGTTCCCAATTCTGCTGGTGACTGAGAATTGCTTGCTGGTGTCAGAAGTCTCTACCCACTTACATTGTGACTGGATCCAGGAACCCTAGATAGTGTTCTCTTGAAAAACAAAACAAAACAAAAAATTGACCTAAACAATCTAGGGATCACAAATATGTTTTTTTCCCTGTAAGTTTTTTAGACTTGTATTTAAATCTAGGGTCCACTGAATTTTAGTTTATAGTAAGCTCAAGATTATTGTTGTTCTTTTTTGTATAGCTAATCATTGGTTCTATTTTATTGAAAAAATCATGCACTAACACCTTTATTTAAATTAAGTAACCCTATATGTGTGATTCTATTTCTAGACTTTCCACCGCATTCCCTCTGTGTCTAATTTTTGGTGTTTCCATATTGTCTTGATTACATCGTTTTACTAAATCTTGAAATCAGGTAATACAGTTCTTTCAGCTTCTTTCTCAAAATTACTTTGCAGTTCTAATCACTTGCATTTCCATGTAACTTTCAGAATTAACTTGTTAGTTTTTACAAAACACCCTTTTAAAAATTTTCATCAGTAGTATATTGAATCTCTAAGTCAATTTGAAGCTAGGATGCTTTTTTTAAAAATTTAGATGTTTTGGAGAAGGTAACAATATATTACCAGTAATATAGTAATTGTATAAATGAGTGAATCTTAACAATAAAGTAGAAGAGTCTACTATGAATTTCATCTCCTTTCATATTTACATTATTTTGCTTAGAAAGAGCCTCAACCAAGGAATGAAAATATCCTTTAAGAAAACAGCAATGAGAAAAACACAGAACAAAGCAAAACAAAAACTAATCTATATCTAAGATTCCAACATATAATTAAGAATATTTTGCAATCTTTTTTCTTCCTATTCTAAAGAAAAACCACACAGGATATATTTTTGCATAAAATGCCTCTGCTTGTTTTAAAAACTACCTTCTCATGTATAAACAGCCCAGCATTTAGAACTACAGGTGTTGGGGAAGTACCTTCCACTTGGAACCTCATGATTTTTACATTCTCAAGCACCTACTGATAAGCAGACAAAGGAAGTGTTTTCTTGATTTAGACAGTAACACATCAGAAAAGTTGAAACCACTTTCAAACTTGGAAAAGTATTTTGTCTCTAAAGTTTTCAGAAAGCCTCAGAGGACAAATGCACAGAACTTGAGCGAACTTAAAATTTTTCTTTAACCTTTTAAAGGACTCATATTTTCCTGTTTCTGCTTTTGTTTGTTAATCATCTTGTTTTCCTTTCGCTTTTTGGGTACTTGGTGCGTTCACATGAACACTTTTACTTAGAATATTTCATAACACTTTAGGATAGGACTGTAGAAATGAACTGTCCAAGCAACTGAAAAAAGTAGTTCTCTTCACTACAGGTGTTGTGTGTCTTTGTGGTGCTCTCTATTTTGATATGCAATAATTTATGATAATGATAGCTTTAAAATACACGTGTTTCAGGGAAAAATAAACCATAGGATAATACTACCAGAGTTAGATACAGTAAAGATTGAGAAACACTGTACCATTGAGATTGGGGAAATGTTCCGTTAATTTATTTAATCATCACAACAAATCTGAGAGAGGTATGAGTGATATTTTCCCCCCAAATTATGAAGAAAGGTGAGATGGAGAAGTGAATACATATGCTCCAAATGATCTAGGTATCAAATAGGTGAGTTGATATCAAACCCAAACCTACGTGAGTCACAAATCCATGTTTCTTCCTAAGTGGGATCTCTGTTTGTATATTTGTTTTGGTAAGGCTAGGAAAGTTTCCGTTTTTCTCTTAAGCTGAGGAAAGTTGGGAAACTTTCCCATCTGGCTTCAGGTGGACTCCATGTAATTGAATGTGTTTTTGCTGAGGTTAGTTGTGATTTATATGGTCTGTGAGTCTTGTGGAATCCACAGACTTATCCAGCCCCTCCTCTCCACTAGCCTCTTCTGGTTCTCTCATATTCAAATTCAGGGAATGCTTACCTGTCTGTCCTAGAGAGGCTTGTTTTGGGCTATGGTCATTGCCTTAATCCTTTCCTTACCTGGAGGACTGGAGGACATGCTATGTGATACGAAGCTATGGATGTGCAAGGAAAAGAAAGCATAAACACTAATTAATGCTTGAATGTGATATAATCATTTAGAAAAATTCTTCACACTTCATTTTAAATCAGCCTTTCATTTAACTATTCTGGGTTCACGCAAAAATTGTTTTTTCCCACTATTCTTCTAAAACTTGGGAAGCATCAATAAAGAAAACAACAAGATACAAAGCCATTGTGTAACAAACACCATTCAGAGAATGATATTTGAACATAAAACTCTTAAGTTGCTTTCTTAAGCAAAGTATAAATACTTATTCTGTTTTTTTTCTCCTCCATTAAGTGAATGACTGCACATCCTTTGGTTAAATGCATTCCATTTTGGAAACTTGTAAACAACTTTCTGCAGAAATCCACTGGCCTCGGTGATTGAGGCCATCTCTTCTCTTCTCACTACCAACTTTTTCTGATTTCAAAGATGAAATTGCTCTCAGGGTCCCTCTCTAGATTCCTGCTGCCCACCTGAGGAACATGCACTGACAATCAGTTCTGGATGGTTGGTTAGTGGTTCTAAACACCAAAAATAAAAGCTTTCTCAGTTCAGGTTACTTGAGTTAATTAGTTATTCTGATTATCTATGATGGCCCATTTCTTCTCTATCCAATGTCATCATTAACTTGAGTCCAGTTATTGCATTTTATTAAAGTATCTTGAAGAGGCAGTAAATATTTTAAACAATGAAAAAAAAAAAGGCTACCATTTTTACTTGTCATGCTTTTTTCAATCTGAAATCAGAAATAGTGCTTGAAATAAGTGAGAATCAACCTGGTCCTTGATAATCATGGCGAGTGATCACATTAAAGTTTTATTTTTTTTTTTCCTCAAGTGCAAGTGACCATAGGTAGCCTCTCGTGGATGGCACACAGGAATAATCAGAATGGCTGTGTTTTTATGGAACTCTTTTCTCCCAGGTTGAGCTGTTGAATTTAACCTGCTCTCGCGTAGTAATGCCATTTCTGATTTTCAAACATTCCTTTGGCTATTCTTTTTGCTCAATCTGAAACTCCAAAGAAGTGATAACTGCTTTTATTTATTTTTAATTCATGGTCTATAAATACACCTGGTAACATGACTCACCAACCACTAGCCATCCCACACAAAGAGACAGGATTGTTTGGGGCCACAGTAATCTGGTTTTGAAGGGGTGCTGTCTGGTTTCACAGCCTTAACTCCCTTGTCTTTTCACGGGAGCCTTTCAAGGACGCCTCTGAGCAGCTTTACACAATGCAAGGAGGTGAGGTTTTGTGCAGAACTTAGGGCAAGAGGAAAAAAAAAAAGAAAACTTCCCTCTAGTAAATTGGCAGAAAAACGTTTCTAAAGGTTACACACCACCCACACATTCCTTTCAAATGATCAAACACTTACAAGAGGTCATGGAAGGAGAGAAGGGGGGGGAGCCTGGAAGAATTATTTTTTTTTTAAGCTTTCTCCATAGCAAATCTTGCTGAATAAGGGACATATTTAGACTCTTGTTAGTTTGGGAATGATTTCTAGAATGAAGGAAACACATTAAATTGAGCCAGTGAACTGGTATCTCTCAAATAATGTAACTATCTCTTTGACTGGTCTCATTCTAAATTCAACACCATTTTTGTCCATTGATTCTCAATATTCTTTTCATTTATAATAATAATTATTATTCTTATTACTTTTGGTTCTGTTTTTAAGATTCTCTTACTTCCTGGTTTCAGCAGAATATACTCAACTTCTTATCTTCATATTTCTGGCCCATCCTAAAGCAGGAAGTACTCAGCATTTACAAGAAATCTGTTTGGACATGATTTCCTTACCTATTGGTACTTTCTAAACTTAAATCTAGTCTTTGAATTGGCCTTCGTCTTGCATTGTCTCCCGTGTCACTCTTCATGGTGTGGTTTTGCTCCTCTATTCCTTTTCATCAATTAGAAAGAAATGCTCATTCATCTAAGTTTTCATAGTAATATATACCTGGGTTGAACCTTTACTCATAATATTAATTTTGTGTGCTAGCCTCTCCCTGATATTATAATCTCCTCAAGGGAAGAGATGGGTCTTCCACCCTTTGTATCCCTACCTCCCAGCACACTGACAGGTAATGGATACTCAATAAATATTTGTTGAAAGAATTAATAGATTTTTTTTCAACTTGCAAAGCCCCAGGCATAAATCTGTGGTTTTTTCTTGACACTCTACCAGGTGCAAGTGGCTGGAGGCCAAACTTTTTTTGTTTTCGTTTAATCCCTCTTTGCCATTAGGTGCCCTGCATTCCTTCCCAGTTTCCCTGTTGCCTTGGTCCATACACAAACAGAAAACATGTATCATAATATAGAAGAAAAGATAAGAGAAAACCCTTAGAAGGAACTTCAGCTTTTCAACTGAAGGAAATATGACATCAAGTTTGTGCCTTTTTCTAATAAATAGTCTGATTGAATAATGTAAATGGTGGTAGGAATGATATTCCAAGCAAGGCACTTCTCTCCAGAATCCATTCTGCTCTTTTGGCTGCTGCTTTCTCTGCAGGTCTCTAGTTTCTGAGTTGTCTCTGGTGCCAAATACCTTTCTTGACTTAAGTTCTATGCTATTTTGACCCCCAACTTTAAGATGTAAACTTGGTGTAGTAGATTTTTCATTTGTCCCTCCTTCTGACCTGAAGACTAGAATGTACTTCCTTTTCAGGCCAGAAATTTGCTGGGAGCAGTCTGACCCACCTGGAGGATCATGGCAGGCTGTGTGTCATCTCTTAATTTGGCATGTTTCAACACAGCTGAATTTGGATTTGCAGAGCCCTCTGTGATATATATATATATATATATATATATATATCTTTTATTTAAGAATATATTCTTAATATATATATTCTTAAATAAAAGATATATATATATATATAATTATATATATATCTTTTCTTAAATGTTTATCTCAAATTCTAAGCCTTAGCTGAGAATTCAGAAATCAGTTTGGAATACTACACATTATCTCTCCCCCTCAAAAAAAAATTTTAAAGTGCCTTTTAAAAATGTGTTCTTATTTGTCAGGAAATGTATTTTCTTTTTGTCTGAAAAGATGTTCTGTGATTACTATGTTTTATTAAAGAATTAAAAGGGACATGTTTGGGGTAATCTCAATGTTACCTGTAGATACTTTTGGGAGATATTTACTGTATTGCTTGCTCAGAAGGAGTTCTACTCAGCACTGATAATATGGTGCTGCTGCTGACTGCTGATCGGAAGCCTTCTTTCTCTGACCTCAGCGAAGCTGTGACTTTGGTGGTCTCAGATCTCCCATGGCAACATATTTAATCATAAGTGTATATCCCAAAATGAGTAGTTCAGGGTCCTTTCCTGACATTTGTCTAATTAGAATCAGAAGTGAAGGCTTCTTATCTTCTCTGGTTACAAGCTCTTGTGCTATAAGCTTTGAGCTGTGCACAGATGTATCCCATACAGAGACAGGCTGAGAGATTAAAGCTGACAGAGGGAGCCGTGCACATAAGTAGGTAAGGGGAAATCCAGAAGCTTCTCTGTCCTCAAGCTGTGTGTTCCTCCCTTGCATTTGTGGTTTCATAACATAAGCTTATGGATTCACTTTTCTCTTTCTCCTCCCACCTTTATTTGGTTGTAGTACTTTTTTTTTTAATATCTTAAAATTTCCACCATTGGTATGCTTTTATATTTATAATAATGAAGTCCTCCAAACTTGTGCTTTACCGAAGGAAGTTTTATCAGAGTAAAAAACAACTTTACTAAAATGAAAAATGAGAAATTAAAAAATTACGTCTCATTCTCAACTCACACACTCTAATGAACCAGCTTCAGAGGACTTGTTTATGCTTGTTTTTAAGATGGGTTCCTTTTATGGAAAGGGAAAGCAATCCTGCTGCAGACAGATGAAAGAAGAATAGAAACCTGGACACATTAGTCACCGGGGTGAGACCCAAACAAAGCATGATCAGAACCATCAGAGACAAAACTGTAAATCCAACTAAAAAGATGACCTGCCATGGAGCCGCAATCACGAGCTGGGGAGCCAAACCCCTGATGCAGTGGCATGTCAGCATCGACAGGTGACCCCCACCACCGGGTGTGGGAAAGGACACAGACATGGGGCTGTGGCCCCACTCAGAACTGCAGGCCAGGGTAAGGAGAAGAGATGGATCACCCATCCATCTACTAGACCTATCCCTACTAGACCTCTTTACCACAGATGACAGGGAGTTGTAGACCTAACCCCAGATGCTAAGGCAGTAAGATTTGGAAGCAGCAAATGAAACAAGCATCGGATGGAAGGAGACAACAAACATGGATGAGAAGACACAAACCCTGTGGTCGCACAGGTCTGGATCAAAGGAGACAATCACCTCCAAAAGCAGGTGCCACAGCCAGAGAGCCAGGATAGCAGCTTCACAAATGCAGCAACGGGAGGTTTTCAGACATGGCTTGGACTAGTTGCCTGCTGTAAGGCCACCCCTGGAAATCTGAGCAGCAACCTGAGCAGGACATTGCACCAGAGAAGAGGGAGAATGGTGGGCCAAACATCAATAAATGACTTGCAGGGAGAGGGAGGTGGGAGCCAAGAGGGGCAGTCGGGTGGAGGAGGGAAAGGGATGACTATACAAATAATTATGATGGAGATTGTATACAGAAAACACAATTTATTTTAAAAAAATTTTTTAAAAGATAGGTTCCTTTTATTGGGTGCTGAGATAGAACAATTTATAAAGCAATTAAGACTTTTGAATATAGAACTGTTTCTATGAAACAGATCCTATTTCTGATTTGAGGAGTTCTTGTTTTAAAAAAAGCATTATCTCACTTAATTTTCTGAAAAACCCTTTTGGACATTGTTCACCTCATCTGTGTCTTACTCAGAGATGCCCTTCTTCTACTCACTTAATTTTCTGAAAAACCCTTTTGGACATTGTTCACCTCATCTGTGTCTTACTCAGAGATGCCCTTCTTCTACAAGAGTGGTGTCTAAAATATCATTCCAATCTTTATGGATATTGGAACCATTAATCCTGTGGGTGCTGATGAAATCTTGTTAACACAAAGTAAGAAGAGTATATTCTTTGGCCCAGTTGATCTTAAAAAATCTTTTATGGCGTCCAGTTTCCCCTCAGACAATACTTTCTCTGTATATCTTTTTCAGGGTGATTTAGCTTTTACAAGTGGTAATTGGTATCCAACACACCACTGAGTTCAGGTTCTTAGCTTATGCTGTGTTGCTGTTTGAGACAATTTTGTCCATTTTTACTAACAGGTCAACCTAACTGTTTCTGACCTCATTACCCAGCTAATCAAGTATAGAGGCTGAATACCTCTGTTATTGTCCACTGGTCAGCCAGGCTCCTGTGGCGCAAAAATCCCAATGACTGTCTATGAAACTGTATTTTACAGCTGTCCATTCAGATGTCATTTTTATTGAACATGAACATATTTCAAAATTGGATGCAGTGAAAATTGTAGTGTGGTATGAGGACATTCTACTTTCTGTTAATGAAGAATAGATACCTGGTACCCAGTTACAAAGCTGAGTACCTGAGTCAATTTTTGGGAGCAAGTAGGAATATAAGTTTGAGATGACTTTTGATTGATTTCAACCTCTATTCATCCAGATATTTTTTAATGCCTATATTAAATTGCACTCTTGATAAAAAGTGCTTTACGGTGACGAAGGTGAAAGGTATATTAAATATTCCTACTGAAAGGAACTTTACACACTTCTTTTATGTATATAACTCTTAGTTTCCGATTTGAATCATGGACTACAAAAAGGAATGTGCCTGAGTAAACACTTTTCGAAATTGTTGGTTACTCATATTCCTGTTTTCTGAAAAGATTTTAGGAAATATATGGATAAAGATACAAGAACAATTTAGCTCATAAAATAAGGGTAAAAATAATATATACTTGAAATCAAGAACTATGGCATTTGACTGAGGAATTTCCTAGAAAACATCGAAAAAGGGAAAGTCAGTAGTCTATAATTTTCATAATCTAGAAAGGAAAACTTAAAGTTCTGTTTAAAGAAACAGTAGAATGAAAAGAGACGCTAACATGATATATATGCATTTTTAGTGAATTTATCATCTTTTTTGTAAACTCTAGGATCAATTCATTACAAAGTTTTTGTGTATGTTCATTCATCAATATTCCAGTAGGTATGTGGTTACTATATACATCAATATATAATCAAGAAAAAAATGAGAGTATGAAATCAAAGTAGCTCTATAAGAAATCATTTCTGTAGTAGAGGAGCTAGAGTTAGTCCAAGTTGGAACCCAGTGGTTATCTCAGAGGTAAAAGTTTGAGATAATAGTGCGCTTTAGACTATTCCTCACCAAGATTTATTACTTTAGGTCAACTGTTGATGAAACTAAAAGCCTGTAACTTCTGAGATAAAGCAAGATTTCCTTTAAGTGGGAAGAGTTTTATACAGACTACAGACAGGTTTTATGTGCACTGCACAACTCTCATGATTCATGGTATGCAAATGAAATGATTAGCATTTACACACGCTGCTCCTGTGTTTATGTCACTAGCATGGCTGTAAGAGGAAGTCAGCTCTGATTCTCCAGATATACACATGGACAGAGTTTTTTGTTCCTGTCCATCACCAACAAAGTTACTTGATTGGTGTCTACCGTAGCTGGTCATGAGGCATTCTTTTGCTTCCAAAGATAACAATCATTTGGGCTTGTATTCACTGTAGGTCTCACTAGTTCAGAATCATATGTGGTCTGAACAGAAATAGGAAGAATGCCCTTTTACTGATAGGGGTGAGATCTGTGGCATAGCTGTGCTGTTTTGTTTCATTCTATCATTGCTTCCCTTCCCAAATGCCCTATTCTGTTGTCTCCATCTTGTGATTTTTCTTTTTTTAACTTACACTCCAGAAAATGAATTCCAGCAAACGGGTCACTATCATGTTTGTGGTGCTGATGGAGAGTTCATTGGATCACTAAGTTTTCTATCCAGCCAAGGCACTCTGCTGTATTTTAATGAATGAAGAAAATGTTTCCATCTAGCAGTCTTCTAAAACCCTAGAGAGTTTAAGATGGAGAGGACATCTCAAGTGGTATCATGTCTCTTGTGAAGTGACTTCAGAATAGATCACATGGTGAGTCTTGTCAGTCTATTTTTTCCCCTCCTTGTCTTATGTAAGGTCTATTTAGTAGAAGGACTACAAAAGATGGTGAATAAAGAGGGGGCATAAAAGTACTATGAAATCTGGAGTAGCTATGAGGATGGTGAGGGCAATATTATTACCTCATATTGGAGATCAAAATTCTGAATTGTTAGCAACAGATCAACCTATTGATTCAACTGTTGGTTAGTGGTCTTGGGCCTACTCATTCACTCCAGCCATTTGCTGAAACAGGATATATTAAAATTTACAATATTATTTTATTTAGAAAACTGGACTCTTCCGTTGGACAGTGAACAGTCCCTGCTGAGGAATTAATGGACGTGAAAATGAGGATGTACAGGCACCAATGGATATGAAATAAAATGTATTATTCACATAGCAAAAAGAGTGACTCTCCAAGAAGAAAACCTCATTAGGAATAAATTGAATCAAGAGCCATGCAGAGAGAGCACTGGTTAGAGTTTGAGAGGTTTGAACTACCTTCTGTGTTCTGAAGAATGAGTAGCATCCCTGAGTGCTCTGGACCTAGTTTCCCAAATGTGAAATGGGCAGGGAAAGGGTTAGTATATAAAAGTTGTCACCCTCTTTATTATAGCAAGGCTTCAACATTAAATAAACTTTTGGGACAACTAACTCCTCTGCATTTTCAAATTTGAGACCCACTGGTTTGCAGGTTTCTGTAAAGATGTGAGCATCTTGCTGTCTTAATTCATGCTGGAAGAGAGCTTTTCCTTCAGATTCCAAGTTTATCCACAATTATTTGGGCCTCACCAAGAAATCCCCAAAAAGCAGCCTATTCTGATTTACCCAACTCCCAGAACGGTGCTCAGACTGTGAAACAGGCAGAAAGGACTTTGCTTCCACCTGGCAGAAGCACCTGACAGCCAAACCAACTTCAGAACAGTTCCCAAAATGTGTGGTGGTGACAGTATCTTATCGTTTCCCTTTCTTTTCTTATCCAGGTTTGCACTTTGCTTTTCTAGTCCAGTGAGATGATTTAATAGGAGCTCTGAGACAACCTTTTGTCTCCGAGACAAAGATCAGAGGTGATCTTTGATAACAAGATCAGCAGGGTGTTTTATTTTCAGATTAACTATGTGGTATACATTTGCTCTTCTGCCTATCGAAGGCCCTTCTCTAAGGTTCCTACTTGTCCCTGAAAAACAGAGGTTCCACTGAGTTATAAGAACTGCCTTTGAAGAGATGAAAATCAGCACAGATAGTGCCTTGGAAGAACTTCACCTAAGGAAGTGTGGGGTGGGTGTAGTAAGAGAAATCTGCAAGGGAGCAGAGGTATTTAGTAAACATTGGTCTGTGTTGTTACTTTACAGCATTTACCAATTAAAAGCTATAAGTGTGTTCCTAACTGCATTGAGTTTTTGTATTACTGCCGGCATTTTACTTTGAAGAAATGAATAGTAAACCAATTGACAAATTTTGGGCTTAATAAAATGGCAATGTAAATGATAAGCAGAATGAAAATATTTATCTCATGGGCTCCCCTTTCTTGATAAAACACTGAAGCCAATTGTTCAAATACATGACGCTGGACAACTGCCTTTCTCATCATGGGTTTTAAACCCTGGATATTTATATATATATATATATATATATATAAATAGCTGTTATATATAAATAGCTGTTATAAATATAATATATAAATAGATATATAAATAGCTTAAATAGCTGTTCTAAGGTCATACTTATCTCACTGGAATTTACCCATTCCTATGAATTGGGAACTTACCCAATTTCTACGAAGTAGTTTACTTTTTCTCATTGTCTCTAAATAAGGATACTGAGAAGTAGAGAGCCTGAGTACCTTCATATAGCTAGTAAATGGGATAACCAGAAACAAACCCAGGCAGCCTGATTCAGACTGGGCAGGCTTTCAGCAAGCCACTCTGCAGAATGATTTTAGACTGGGCTTTTGGAGACCAGCTTTTACTAGAAATCTTCTTACTTTTCCTGAAAAGCCACAAAAAATATTCACTTACTCTAAGAACTAATTCCCCCTAGTAAAATGTAGTATGAAATAGCTGTTTCTGAAACAATTTAGAGATAAGGTCTGGGTATTCTAATTTTAGGTGAGTATCTTCCTCTGTGTTTTACAGCATTTGTGATATTTTAAACTGTGTTCTTAAGAGCCCCTAGAAGGGCAGGGATGAGGTAAGATGTATGTGGATGGGTTTTTCCAAGCTTTAGCATAAGTGATGGTTGTTTTCTATCTTGACTGTCAGAGAAACTCCTTGTTTAAACTAAATTGCCCCACTAAACCAAATACAAGAAAACAAAGCAAAATGGAAAAAGTTTAAAAAACATTATATTGGATGATCTTCAAGCACTGTTCTGTGGGAATGTACTATGACTATGAATCAGTTTGAATTTGACCACCCTGCCAATGTTGATGTTTGCACATCAGTGCAATCCAACAAAGAATTGAGCCCTTAACCTTTTTCCAGCACTTGGGTTGACACACAAGAGATGAATTTAATATCAAGGATCATAAAGTCTCCCTGGGGGACAAATGTGGATAGAAGTCATATAAAATCCCAAAATAATGCATCTTAAATGAGGTATGCAGCAGCAGGTGCTTTGGGGCACACTGAAAATTAAGGTTTTCCTTGCTTGTCCCCCAACAATAAAACCCTAAATACTTAAAAATAAAATTTGCAAATGAGAGTAACATCTGAAAGGCCCCAAGGATGAGAAAGATAGTCCAAAGGTTTTGTTAGTGATAGGTGCAGGTGAGAAAAAATGTTCCATGTGGAGAGAATACAAGATTAGGGTGCAAGCATTTGAAAGTGAATGGAGTGTTCAGAAGGG
>PVHY01002154.1:0-134233 GCA_004024945.1 Uropsilus gracilis | reverse complement strand
CTCACTGTGTGCTGATCCTCTCTCACCCCTGGGTATGACCTGGCTCACCTGGGAGCAGAGGTGTGCAGTCCCTCAACTCAGACACAGCTTCCTTCATTATCACCAGAGGTGTCGGTCAGACTCAGGGCTAACCAACTGCTGAAGAACACAGCCAGCCTAGCACTAACCTCCCCGGGGAGAAATGACTGTGTTCAAGGTCCTTCCTGGGGAAGAATCAACCTGACTGCCTTTCAAAAGCTTCTGTTTTTTCATTTAAATAATTTATTTATATGTATATATGTATATATACATATGTATATACATATATACATATATATATATATATATACATATGTACGTATGTATTTCACATCATTGTAATCCCTGGGTGTCATCCACCACCTCCCTTCCCTGACTGCTCCCACTCACCCTCCCCCCCTCCTCCAGTTGTGTACTTACTTTGGTAGCTAATTTTGACTTTTACTCCTGGTCTTTGTTTTTTTCTATGTTCCATATATTAGTGAGACCATTTGGTTTTTGCCTTTTTCTTTCTGTCTTGTTTCTGCTAATATGATTTCCTCTAGGTCCATCCGTGTTTATCATGAATTCATCAAATTTGTCATTTTTAAATGATGAGTACTATTCCATTGTGTATATAGACCCTATCTTTTTAATCCAATCTCTGTTTTGGGACATCTGGGTTATTTCCATTTCCTTGCAATTATAGTCAAGAGCTTCCAAAAGCTTAGCTAAGATAGGTAACAGTCAGCGTGCAGATCACACATGTGTTCATTCATCTAGATTCACATTTTTCAAGCTTTTATGTTTTTTAGTAGCTGAACTCTATCAAGTGGGATTTTACACACCTGCTGAAAAATAAAATGGATTAAGAGTGGAACCTGTCCTGGGAGTCCCTTTTGAGCTGTTCCCAGAGCTGTTCATGGGGTCCACAGTGCTGCAATGCACAATTTAAAACCACAGCTGTAATGTGGGATCACAGACCCAAATGTCATTGCACACTTCTTAGACAATAAATGCATCTGTGTTCAAAACATTTAGAAAGTCAATGTAAGAATCTATTTATGAGGATATGTAGATACAGAAGAAACATATAAGAATATATATGGAGATTAAATTGATGTGAAATATATAAATAAATTATTTTAAAAAAGAGTATATATGAGAAATTAAAAAATCCTATTAAAAAACGAATGGCTTTGATAATGCATGCGTGTTCCTGGTCTGTGCATTTGGGTCTGTGTGTATAACCATATTGGAGAATTACTGATCAAAAAATATAATCTAAGCAAATGATTTAATCACTCTGAGCACTGCTGACAATTTTTAAACAGGAAAATGATTACTGAACAAATAGATTTCTTGAATAATGAATGAGTTCATGCCTATGGAGCACTTCTCAGAGTGCCAGGCACTCAATGGTTGTTCCATAGACACTGGGATGCATGCCGGCAGGAAAGCTAATGAAAATCATCAATTAAGTTTTGGGAATTGATAGCTTTATTTTTCACTTTATAACTCCATTTTTTATTTGCTGAGCTATTGTGAAATAAATTACATACATCATTACACTTCACTCTAAGTACTTCCAATGTGCATCTTTACACAAATAAGAAGATACACACACCTAAAATAACATCACCATCATTGAAAACAGAAACTCCTTAATGTTTTGCAATCCTCAGTCCACTGTCACATTTTGCCAACCCTCCCAGAGCTCACTGAATGTATGTTTTTTCTAATATGCAATTTTAAACAGGTAAACAGAATTATTTCCTGTATTGCCTAAATATCACTTGGACATTTCTAAGCAATTAATTTCATGTGAGTTGGCTAGCAGAACAGGACAAATGCAGGCAATGGGAAGGGCAAGAAAAGATACCCGAGCTGACAGCCAGAGCATGCTGTTCATGGCAATTGGTATTTTTACAGTTGGATTCCAATGTTACAGTTTAAGGATCCATCCTCTCAGAATTCATTTCAACAATGAATGATATCACCCACCTGTGAACTGGCTGCATAGAACAGAGAATTCACCATTGTCTCCATTGAAAGAAACTGGTCTGATAAATTATGCATATACTCGTGCACTTGGATGATTTTGCCTTCCATTTCACGAAGTTCAAGTGTAGTAGACATATTCAGTTCGTAAACACATTCAATTAGACTGGACTCGTCCTATGAGTCAAAAAAAAAAAAAGAGTGTAGAAAACAAAGAAGTTACTTTTCTTGTGAAGTTAGTTTACTAACACCTTCTGTGGGATGGATTGAACTGTGATCTAACTGAAAGAATGAAATACTAGAAAAGAAACATTGATACAAAGGAATGAAATTTTCTTAAAACCAACCTAGTTCCTAATTTAGATCTTTTATTAGAAAATAATACGAGAAAGGGTTATTTGTTGCTTCTCAATCTGAGTGCCAGTTACTTTAATTTTCAAGGTGTTGAAAAAGATTTTTTTAATTTGTGGTTTTGGAATGAATGAGATTCACAGCAATTAGAGAAAAATCAACAAAATGAGAACTGAGCATTTGTTAGTTATTTACATGAACCCAAGGTTTTCTAAATATCCATGTTGGCCCTTCAGTTGGAATCAATTGCAAATGTCTGATCTTTGAAAGCAAGGCTAAATTTGCTATTCATCTCTTTTCATCTCCTAATTCCCCACCAAACATGCACACACAAGCGCACTCACACAATCCTTGTGTACTTTTCAAAAGCAATTTGACAAGTTTAAGAATCATGGGTGTAATTTATACTATCACATGAAATAATGATTTTCTTAGGAGTTTGGTGAGCTGAGATCAAAGCTGATTTTTTAACCATCCTTCCTTTTCCTTCTTTATCTTCACTGTTCCATAGTTTCTCATTCTAAAACTCTTTCAGAGCTACTACATTCATTATATTTCACACTGTTATTTTTTCCTCAAAAGTATAATTCAAGATATATAGTTGAACACCTACTACATAACAGACATTTTTCTAGGTAGTAGGGCTACAACAGCGATTAAGACAAACAGACATGCCTACCCTCATGGAGTTTTCTTCTTAAAGGGAGAAAGAGAAAACTAAAAACAAAAAATGATACATAGCATCGGTGACAGAGGGAAAAAAAGTAAAAAAGGAAGAAATGAGTTCTCATAAAATAGAAGGGAGGGAGTCACGTGTAGATTTTTGCGTGGAACTATGTTTTCAACTCCTTAGCATAAACAGCATGGAGGACAGGAACTGGATTGCGTGGTATGAACATAGAATTCTGTGGAAACTCTCCAACTACCCTCCATAGGGTTGCTTCAGTTTGCATGCCCCCAGCAAAGTGGCAGAGGCTCTGTTCTCCATATCCTTGCCAAGATTTAGGGTTGCCAGTATTCTGGACTTTGGCCATTCTGACATACAGGTAGTGGTCTTCCTATAGTCCTGTGAAGTAGAACATGTAGCACTGATGTGCTTGACACTTGTTCCCTATCGGTAGCTCTTTGGTGAGAGCTGTTGAAAGACTTTGAGCAGTTAAGATGCAGTGAGATTTTTCAGTTGAATTGAGTTAACTCTACAGAAAAGCTTTTCAGCTCTACAGAAAAGTCAAACTAAAGGTTCCTCACCAATCAGAGCTGTTGTTCCCCCTGATACCCATATATACTGAATAGATTATACACCGTAAGTAACATACACACTATATATCATATGTATTCATATAATATGCACTACATATGTTAGATGTAGCATAGCACACCATATATGTAGTATATATTGTCAGTATATGACAGACAGTATACGTCTTCTGGAAAATGGTATGTGGAAGGGTTATTTAGAGTATATTGAGTGACACATCATTCTTCCCTTGGGGAACATGGAATCACAGAAGACAGTTTACTTCACATTTTCCTGTTTCTGCCAAGTGTCATGCAGAGTTGAGGGTAGATAAATGGTGTCCAAATGAGCAAAGTCATTTGTTTTGTTGTGTATTATCTTCTCTGCCCCAAATTACTGACACATTTATGCAACTATTTATTATTGAACATTTATCATTGAACATTTATTACTGAATAGGTATTATATTAGTAATATAATATTACTGAAACGAAAATGCAGTTTCAAAGTAAATTTCACTCAAGTAGACGAAGCTTTGGAGCGGTTGGTAGCTAATATTCATCTGTGTCAGTTCAGCATATTGAAATGCATAATGTCATGAGTCTGATGGAAAAGGAGCATTCTACAGCTCAGGTGAGGAAGGATTTTAATTATCCCAACACCGATCTATTAATTATTCACTAGGCTCATGATCACCACACTCCATCTCCACTCTGTCAGAGGGAGATTTCTGGTTTCCTAGGGCTGGTTCTCTGGACAGGTGTTCAACATCTGTCATGTAGAATTTTGCAGAGGGTTTGCACCACTGTCTTCAAGGTCTTTGATGACTGCATAGAAATCTTTGTTTCATCAAATGGATTCTGAGTATGAAAAAGAGCCATTTTGGAGAAAGGTAATGCAATTTAATTCCAGGCCCAATATCAATGAAAGAAAATAGCTTCTATGAAAAGTTTGGTTATGCTTGATTGGCTGATCTATGACTTATTTCGATGATATTTAAGAGGTTTCTTTAAAGTTTACCCAACCATAAACAAAGTAGAATATCTGGAGCATGAATCAGAAGTTCTTGCAGTCACTGGATTCCCAAAGAATTTGCTTTTTATTCTAGAACCCTGGGCAAATGCAGTGACAGGGCCACAGAGGCAAAATAGTTCATTTTCTTTTGAATTAAAAACTACCTCAGAGAAAGTGTCATCTGATCAATTCTGTTTAGACATAAGAATTTATTTCTAAAAAATAGGATAAGGATGAGTCACCAAAAGGCAAGTTGCACCAAAATGCCTTGGACTCAGCAATCAGAATCTCCTTATTTCAGTTCTCATCTTTTATCGCTCTATATTTTCTTAATCCATGATGCATAGTTCTTGTTAAATGATCTCTTCCGATTACCTTTAAATGGCAGTCTTAGGTTCCATGTGTATGTATAAAGAGCAGTGAGCTATCCAGAACAATTTAAACCAAGTTGCCTCTCTCCTTTGTAGCTATAATTAACTTCTTATAACATGGAACTCTTGAATTTCACCTGATGTTTAGAATCTCACCATTTCAAGCAAAAATAAGTTTAAAGAGATTAGCTGAGTCAGAAACTTACCACAACAAAACAATAAAACAGGCTTCTAGAATGACAGTTTCCCAGCATATATCTTTGCCTATTGTTCGTGATTGAATATACAGAAAATTTAAGCAGCAGTGAGATGTAAAGGGATCAGCACTTGGTATAAAAATGTTGAGAGCTGAACATAGGGTACAAGAGAGGATAGATGAGAGAAATGGACATAACTATAGAGGCTGGGGCTGAATGAAAGTATGCATTATTTAGCAAATTTTAATGATTTTACAAGTTTTTATAAAGTTTTTTGACAAAGGGAAAAAGTGGCTCAGGCAGATATAACTTAGGATGTATTTTAAAGGAAGGCAGATGGTGAGGGGATAATAAAATTGGTTAACATATTAATTTTTGAGAGGTAATTGGGGGCAGGGGATAGCTTACAGGTGGTTATTATCTCTGTTAAGAGGGATTTTTATAGGTAAATGTTTTTGGAGGGGCAGTGGTACCATCACACCTTTAGAGAATCTCAATGTTAGATTTTGTCTCCAGTTTGCTGGAGGCAATTAAAGCAAGATGGAGTTTGCTCCATCTCAACCGCACGAGCCCGTCTGGTCTGTGAACAGCATTCCACATAAAAATGATCTGGTGCTATTGAACATGGACTCTCTGTTTCTCCCACTTCTCTTTGATGAACAATTAGAAAGAATATATCAAAGAGAGAGAGAGAGTGAGAGAGTCACCCTCAGTTGTTTTATGTTTACTTCTACATCTTTATTTCTACTCTGTCTTGTCCTGAGCAAGGTCCACTATGATACACAGATTAGAGGAAGAGAGCAAGGCAGAGCCATCCTGTGATTATTATTATTTTTGAAATGTAGCTTTAAAAATGGGCAAGACAGAACCCAGAGCAATGCTTACCTTCAAATAAAAGAACACTCTCTTTTACTTGAACAGGTCAATACACCAACTCTCATGTTTTGAATCATATCTTTTAGGGTTGCCATCAGGCTAGAAATGAGTTAGGTCATTTTTCTACTTCTAAGAGGAACAGCAAAGAATCCCATGAAGTCCCTAGTGGACTGAGAGGGGGCTTTGGTAGAGGGCCTGGCATGAATATGAACAAATACAGAACAGTAACCAACATGATCCTAATAAACTTACCTGGAAAAAAGTGCAGACAGGTAAAGTTGATATTCATGCCATAGCCTGACTTTCACATTGTATGCCTTCATTACTTGCCATGTTCAAGTTCTGAAAATATTTTAGCTCAGTCTTTTTAATCACATCACTACTAGACTTGTCCTTTTGCCATCTGGTCTTTTTTACCAGGAATCACAAAATTAACAATTAAAGTCAGGTCTTCTGCCTCCCCTTCCCAAAGGAGTCTTACCTGCAACATGTCTACAAGCTTTCTGTTAACAGCCCTGCCTTTTCTCAGCAACTCAAATCACTCATCTTCCTTTACCTCAGACACTCAGTGTGAAAGCCTCCATCTCCTCACCATCTCTCAAATAAATATGCTCTATCCCCTTTTCATGGCAAAGATTCTCTCCAGGATTCTGTGCTCTCTTTTCTGGAACATACCTCCTAAAAGATTTGGCCTATCTAGTCTCTCCCTTTTCGAATTTTTTCTCATCCCACAAATGTGTGTTTCTGATGCAAATTTGCCTTTGGTCACTGTTTGAGTCAAAAAATTAAATGCAGTTGATACAGGGTTGTGAGTGACACAGATGAAAATTGTATTGGTGCCAAAATACCCTGGTGGGTACAGTCTGAGAGAAAGACATGCAAGAAGTGAGAAGGGCCAAAAGGCAGATAAAGGGAAGGAGCAAAGATAGAAAGGGGGAAAAAAAGAAAAGGAAGGAGATGAGAATGGTGGACTGAGGGAACAGGCTCATGTGGTCTGACCAGTGTAAACCCCCTGGAAGAGTGAGATGGAGGTGGTGAGGAGGCATGGTGACTGGCAGAAGAGTGGCTGGTGTAGAGAGTGTGGCACCACAGCAAAATGGCATAGTGAGCTGGTAGCTGGAGATGGCCAGGGATTTGGAAAGCTGATTTGTGTATCAGCAATTGTGGAAGAAATGTGAAGAGATTTGGAGAAGTGGAGCAGTGCAGAAATACTGGAGAAGAGAAGATGCTGGAGGAAGACTGGATTTTGCAGAAGTGCCTCACAATTGGAGGGGCAAAGGGGCACCATCTTGGACATGTGTCTTTGGGACCTTTGAGATTGAAAATGGTGACTGGGGTAAGATAACTGGTCACTTGTGGCTTTGAGGACTTTTCATTTTCCTGGTTAATTTCCCTTCTTAATAAAACCCTGTTGTTAAGTTGCATTTGTCTGGCAACTACTCCGTGCAGGTGAGACGGATCTGGTAAAGAAGCTGGGCTGCAGAAGCTGCACTTTAAAAGGTGCCACTTTTTTTTTCTTTTTTCCGTGGCTTGTTGGTTGGCGACTTTTGTCCCTGATTTCACAGTCCTTATTCTATGCAGGGGCATATAGACATTGCTTAACTTGGTGTTTGATGTCCTCTATATTCTAAAGTGGTTTGCCATCAGCTTTCTTAACACACCACTTCCTCCATCACTTGTGCCCATGTTCCAGCCATATGGGTCACCACTATTTGTAGTTTATCATCCTCATCCGTGCACTTACAAATCTCCTTCCTGGAGTGAAAGGTGAGAGAGGTAGTGCAGCTCGGTGTTGAGGGCCATGGATTCTGGAATCAATTTAAACAAGCATCTGGTCTTGCAGTTTTATCCATGAGACCTGGTCAAGTTACCTAAAATTATGAAATTCAAGTCCAATTTTTCATGCGTGAAACAGAGAAAATAAAATCATCTCCTTATGGATGACATGCAAATTGTATACACTTACGTACAGAAAGTACACAGCACAATGAGTGGAAAACAGTGAACATCTAGTAAATAGCATTTATTAGTCCATTTGCTTCCATTGCTGCTATTCCTACTGACTCAATTGCTTCACTTTCAGCTGCAGGACTTTTTGAATTTCTATTGATAGCTCTTTCTTTTCCTGAAAGGGTGCTTGATTATTAGAAACTGAAAAATATTTGATTTAATTTCTAAAATTAGTGATGGCATTGTATAATGCTAATCTTTTCAAGAGATAGAATTTGGTTATTAAAGAATGCTTTAATATTCTTTAGGGTGCTTTACCTTGTAAATCATTTGAGCAGGTGACTTTAAAAGTGTTTGGCCAAATATCAACATCATGAAGTCGTCATTGGGATGACCATGTAATTCATTATCCAATCATTTTTCAGAACAAAAGGTCATTATTGTAATTATACTGAGATAATAGGTATGAACAAGGATAATCCCTGGAAAAGTTCCTCTGGCCTCCTGAAATGCAGTTCAGGAGATTTTATCCTGAGCAAGTTGCTAAGACTTGCATGGCAGAAAATAAATGCCAAGAATCAAATATCATATCAATGACATATAAACATCCAAGAATGTATTATTTAACATTTACAAAGAAACTGATGCCAATCACCTTCCTTTGGACAAAGTTAAATTTGCCTTTGCTAGATTTTGTGATATGTATGACATATGTAAACAAAATCCATAAAAATGGAAATTGTCATCTATTGAGACTTCAATGAATGAGGTAGAAGAGTTAATGGAATAATCTTGCAAATGAAAAGGACAAAGTAGCTGGTATATCAGTTCTAAGACACACACTTGTCAATAACCTTCTGTGGATTCTTGAGACAACAGAAAACTCCCAGGGTTTTCTGTAATATCTGCATAAAGGTAGGAGCCAGTTAAGTTAGAGGCATTACTGATCTTTCTTTGAAAGAAAATGGAGACTAAACAAGCAAAGTGTGGACAGGTTGTCATCCCTACTGGGGAGACCCCAAAGAAGAACCCTCTTTTCTTCTTGACACTAGTTACTTAGGTCTTTTCACAACCTTTTCCAAGAAGGGTGATGCAGAAATTATTTCCAGTGTTTGCTTGGCTGGTAGTCAGCAGTCTCTGTGGTAACCATAACTTGGCTAAAGTGTTTTCTTGACCTGAGAGAGGAACGTATTTCTAAGTAGATTCTCCTGCTGAGAATCTCACAGGCATTTTAATAAGTTGAGGCTATGAATCTCCTGCTTTTGTAGTAATTATCTTTGGTTTTATTGCCTGGTCCTTAGGACTCAATACATAGAGAGCACTGAGATGACAAAATGGTGTAAAACAGAGTTCCTTCTGGAAAGACATTGGATGGTAGCATCAAACTTTACTCGTTCAGCTTTTAATAATAGCATCCCAGAAGGCACCAGTTTGCTAATCAAGGTTAACTAGCCCTGCTCAGTGATTGCATTTATATTCATTATTCTTCTATCTTTTTCTTGCCTTTTCAAGACTAATCCTTGGCCCCTGGGTCATTTTCTATTGCTTAACTTTGCCATCACTCTAACTGCTCAGCCTCTTGGATCCACACTATATAAACACCATCGCGTTGACTCTCAATGGAGTCTACAGGCCCTTGGAATCCTCTTGACCTCTATTTGGGAAGGGGGTAGGCGTTTCTAGAAATGTAGTGTCACTTTAAACCACTGGATATCCATTAGGAAGATAAACCTATCAACAATATTCGCAAATATACATAAAATCCCAATAAATGAAAAAATATTCTAAAATATTTATCAGGCACCTCCACCATGTGCAGAATTATTAAGAAGGCTACAAATAAAGAGATTAGGTAAGCAATAAAGTTCCTAGTCTCAGGCTTCCTACATCCTAGCATATATGTAGACCAGGCAATGTATTATGTTTAGTATATAACATATAGCATTCACATATCAATATATGGGCTACTAGATATATGCTTGTTAAAGTATAGCTGTGCGCCTAATAGAGATATGCACAAATAAGGGCAGGCAAGCTGCAAGCTATGACTATGGGCCAAATTGTTTTATTGGAATACAACTATGAATCTTTGTGAACATTTGACAGCTTTTTCACAGTACTGGCAGAACTGAGTGTCTGTCTCCACAAAGTAGAAAATATTTACCATGTCTCCCTTCAAAGAACAATTTTCCAGTCCTGGGTAGAAATGAGCTACTTGATTACATGTGCATAGTTTGGTATCATTAGTTATCATTTCAGTGAATGTTATTAGGGCAGAGTTATAGAGACTTGTCATTTGATAAATACAAGGTTAGCTCTTGGACAAAGATTGGACTTATTTAGAATATATTTGAATGAGTTTAATTTAAAATATATGAAAAAAATGATAGAATGGACTGAGAACTGGGTCCAACGTTACACAAGTATGCATTTGCTGTGTTTCCCTAAAAATGGGGCTCATAGGATGATCATGTTTCCTGTCCCCCTTATTGTTCTGATGCCTCTCCTTGTAATCACTTACATCATCTTTCTAGACATCAGGAATTTGAGTTTCAGATACCTGAAAGAGAATCGAAGATGAAGTGTGTCTGTCTAAGCAAAGTTAGGTTAAACAATCAATAGAAGTTCAAAAATTGAAATACAAACTGTAGGCAAAGTTCTGGCCCTTGTAAATGAGCCTTTTCACATATTAAAAGGAAGTTGACCCCTCTTTTTTTATTTGTGTCAGAGAACTCCCAGAGACCAAGACACAAGATTCCTATATAAGAACAAATAAAATTCAGTATCTTCCTAAACAGGAAAGAGAGACTATTTTATTGAACCTAAAACTTCATGGAAATAGGATATTAAACCAGGGAGGGAATAAGAGAGACACTCAACAAAAACATGTCTAGATCCAGTTTCACTTGAATAAAGGCTACAGTTCTTCTGACCAGAAGGATTGAGAAGGGAAAGAAAATAGCATTCCTCTCATTAATTGACTTGGAGAGCATGCCAGCTGGGAGAAGAATGGTTGTACAGAAGAAGGAAGCAAAAAGATGCCTGGCCCAGTGAGTTAGAATTCAGATGGGATTTTAATTACATAGACTCCAGGACTGAGCTGGGTCCTTATATTCTTTAGCTCTAGAGAGGCTCAGAATGTTGGCCCAGAAAAAAAATGATCCCAGATGTAGGAAGATAGGAAAGCAGGACGTGGTGCTTATGTCTGTGAAGCCAAATGTTTGGCATTTCAATAGCCTCCTCTGAAGTTCAGCAAAGGCAACATTGTCCATTCACCACATGGACATTCTTTGTCACCTTGAAATTTCAATTTCAAGTAATAGATTAAGTCACAAGTGGCTAAAATGCATTTAGAACTCAACATGTGAATTAATGTCCTTTTAGAAAATGTTAGTAATATTTAAATGGGGTGGAAAGGGGGAAACCTGAGTCACTGTATTTTGTTAAGCTCAAAATAGACATATGTACATTTTTCAGAATCGCTCTATTTCTTGTGAACAGCTCAAGTGTTAGTACAGATTTACTTGAAAGGTTGCCAGGGAGATATAATTAGTTTCCTTTGTGAAAGGACTTTTGAGAAGACCCACAGTTCTTCTCAATTTCTTTATGCTTCCTTCCTTTGTTCTGTCTCCTCATCCTTTTCTTGTTTCACTCTATTCATTTGTTTAAGAAAGTAGTACTGGGAAAGGGGATAATTTGGTGAATTAGTTGATAGAACAGGAGGTCCATGGGAAAATAAAACCCATCTAGCTCTTTTCACCTTGTCTTAAGGTGAAGGTCTTGCTGCTGAACATACTTGATGTACACAAAGGGACTATTTTGCGGTTCAACCTCTCCCGAAGGTCACATGTCACACCAATACCCCAAGCACTTCCATTGGCTTCCTAGGTTGGGGCGTTGAGTTCTTATTTTATCACCTGCACATGGCAGGTTTCACTGTGCACACAGCATTTTCTCACATTGCTCAACACCACTCAAGACTCTCTTCCTGTAGAGATTCCAATGATCCATGTAATGACCAATTATCTCCTAAACAGCTGTCTTAAATGGTCAAGCATTGTAAGGACACACAGATGAGGTGGTAGGTGGTGTGAAATTAAGTGGCAGCTGCTATTTTGGGATTGCCCTATCTGTGATACATTATTGCAAATAGTTCAAGCCAACATAAATGGAAACCTGCTTGCAAATGGAGTCCATGTTTTGGCGTTTTTTTTTTTTTTTTTTTTTGGTATGTCTTCCTTTATCCTACGAGCTAAGAGCTCAGTGGGCAGTTGGAGGCTATTTCATTTTTCTGCAGCTACTTTGGTAGTAGCCGATTATGTCAAGACTTTGGCAACTCGACCTAGATGAATACATCTCAGGTATTTAAGGAGTCTCTTGTTCACAGATGCCCCTTGGCAGGGTTCAGTCCATCCTGAAAGGCCATGCATCCTGTTAGGCTCTGGATTCCAAACTGAAACTCGGGGATATTTTTATCTCATGAGCTGAAGTTCAAGGACATTGTGGTCAAAGGGAGAGAAGGATGAGATGCAAGAGAGATGCAAGAGCATCTTGCTCATAATCATCTCAGCAGAAGAATCCTTGGTTTAGGACAAGCAAACTGTCTACAGGGAAACAATGATACGACACCTCCTACAAACACCACGCCCACTGGAGACAGACTCCAGGGAGGAGTGAAATTTCAGTGACCTGGTGGCTGAGGCTTCTTCTCCTGCATGTGACAGCTGGGCTGACATGGGGGCAGGGCTGCTGAACTGGCAGGGGCCCTAGCATGGGGCTGGCAGGAGCTGTCTTGTAGCAGCTGGGAGCACCAGCAGGCAGCAGCGGAAGACGGTCATGCAGCTGGCGGGGGAGACAGTGAAACAGAAACCTGGCTGGAGATGCTGTCAGCAATTCAAGCCAGGCAGCCACCCGCCCAGAGAACCAAGAAACCCAGGGCTGCCACCACCTGACTCTAAAAATAGGCAGCCAGGCCACATGAACTGGCAAGACAGTACCTTTCAAGTCAGGGTGGAATGACCTTCCTCTCCATGAATTTCCACGGCTGGTTACTTTGTTGCATTCTGCCTCCCTCAAGGAAAACTCAGCCAAAGGATAGTTGGTGCCCATAGGAAGACGCTTGTATCCGCTCTTGCCCTTGCTGAATGAAATACCAAGTCTTGACCACGCATAGGCAAGGGAAACATCTCATATCTCTTTTTTGTTTGTTTGTTTTTTGAGACTAGGTCTCGCTATTTTTGCCCATGGAACCGCAAGCTCCTGTTGCCCGGGGTATCATGGACTCAAGCAATCCCCAACCTCAGCTTCCCAGGTAGCTGGGATTACAGGCGTGCACCACCACACCCAGCTATTTTATTGGGACTAGGTCTCTCTACGGACCCCCGCTGGGGCTGGAACCGCGATCCCTGGCCCCAGCCGCGGTTTCCTAGGCTGCCACCTACAGACATGCGCCACCATGCCTGGCCCCCTGGATCCATCTCATTCTTTTAAGCAAGCTCTGGAACAGCGGTGCTTGAAGGCAGTTTTCATGTCTATAGAAACGAGACTGTAATTTAATAAGAAAGAAAGGTCACCTCTACCCGAGATACACATTTGTGGTTTGCGATTGTTTTCATCAATCCAAAGTACGTTCACAGGAGAGAACATCAGTACAGCCCAGGTGAACACTGGATTGCCTGGAACATGGGTGTGCACCATGCACACACATATGCACACTCATGTGCACACACGCGCCTCGCTCCTGAGTGTACCTGGTTGCTTTACAAATGATGTCGTCTTTTTATTTCTGACTTATTTCTGCTAACACGATTTCTTCTAGCTCCATCCATGTTGCTGTGAATGATAGAAATTTGTCTTCTTTGATTGATGAATGATGGTCTATTGTGTATATACACCAGTTTTCTGACCTTTTCATTTGTACTGGATGCCTCACTTATATGAGGGATGTAGGGAAAACAGACACATGGACAAGAAAAGTTTAAAACTGTCAACAGAACTGAAGCATAGAGCAATAGGAGAGGGGGGTAAAGCTGGGGGAGGGGGAAGGTGCCAGATATTAAGGTGGTCCAGGGGTGATACGGTGGTGAGAAAACTTCCGGGTAGACAATGATGCAAAAAAAAAAAGTATATATAATAAAAAAAAGAAAAAAAAAGGAAAAAAACAAGAAGGAAGGTTCAAATAAGTAGTGAGATAATAGAGACTGAACAGGAAGCCCGGTGGAGAAGCCTTTGCTTTAACCATGCTGGCTAAAAGGGAAGAAACTAACTTGTAGCTACTAGTAGCATCTACTGGTGTGATATGATACAAATTAGCCATGTGGTCAAATTGTGGAATAGGATTCAATGAAATATAGATTTACACTGAAGAAAAGCAGCAACATGATTTTAAAAAGTTTTTCTTTTCCTAGCTTCATTCTTCCATCTCTTTTACTTATATTTTCTTCTGTCACTAGTGTCACCTCAGCATTATCACCAAGATTTCAAGCTTTTTTGGAAAATGCCACTTACCCCATGTCCAGCAATGAACAAGTCCTCCCTCCTAGATCAGTGGTGAGAGACCAAGGTGTAGGGGTATATGAAGAGGGGGTGGGTGGATCACTTTGTACAGAAGAGGCCCCTCCCCCACACCTGGCCTTACTGGTAACTGGCATCACTGTAGATCAACCAAGTCTTTGTGATTCAGTTTATTCAGGAAGAGAATAGGCCTTCATCTAACAGTCTCTCTCTCAATGAATCTTTAAAAATGATAATATCTAGGTTGATCATTTGAAAATTGGTGTAAGTGCTTTAAAAAGGGAGATTTTAGAAAATGAGCAGTCTATTTTTCTAACATTTGCACAGCACCCAGTAAATAATATATAGCTAGAAGCCTTTCACTGCTTTAAATCGAATTGAGCATTTTATTAGTATGTCAGTCACAAAGCTGAATACATGAATTTACTTACTTAAACCTGTACCTGACAATTTTTGACTCTGAACACAGAAGGAAGATGTTGCAAGCAATATGCAGACAGTTCCCAGATGTTTACCTCTAATAGTAACTTTAGGTGATATTATCTCATCCTGTTCTGTGTTTCAGAATCCTAAACAATACTCATTGCTGAGTTACTTTGCAATATTATGAGCTTTATTCTTCCTTCTGACTCTAAGGATAGCAACTGCCCAACTATACTGTTTTGGAGAAAGAAATTGCTTCATGAAACCTGGTTATCATGGTGTAAGAGAATTCTTTTTAGATAAATAAAAGTGAAAAACTATACCTATTGTTCGGTTTTTGATGGTTTCATGAGTTTAGTATTTCTGTGTAATACATGCCAAACTGCCTTTAGTGGACTCAGGATTAGGGTCATTCCCTAAAGCAGTCAGCTGCCTGGGGTGTTCCTCCAGGAAGCCCTCCAGCCTTCTTACCTGTGTGGGATTTTATTCTAAAAAGAATTATTATTTAAATAATAATATTTAAATATTCTTTATTAAATTATTATAGTCATGATTAATATAATTATAATAATTATAATGTAATATTAATGACAATACTACAAATATAAATAATATAACATGATAATATATAATGATAAAATAATATTATATTAACTATAATATTATTTATCATTAAATATTATTAAATATAAATATTTAAATAATTTATATATACTTCATATCCTTGTATTTCCCAGGGTTCACCCATCACCTCCCCTTCCTGACCACTCTTCCTCACACCCCCAGCCCCAGCCATGTACTTTAATCTTGTTGTTGGCTTGTTTTGATTCTTCCTCCTGGCCAATTTTGTTTTTGTTTTTGTTTTTCCTATGTCCCACTAATGTGAAACCATTTGGTTTCTGTCTTTTTCTTTCTGACTTGTTGCTGCTAATATGATTTCTGCTAGGTCCATCCATGTTAGCATAAATTTGTCAAATTTGTCATTTTTAATAGATGGGTAATATTCCATTGAGTATATAGACCACATCTTTTTCATCCATTCATCCATTTGGGGGCATTTGGGTTGCTTCCAAGTCCTTGCAATTATAAATAGTGCTGCAGTAAACATCCGGGCACAGGTGTCCCTGTGTACAAGCATTGAGGTCTCCTCTGGGTAGATTCCCAGGAGAGCAACTGCTGGGTCAAATGGTCACTCCATTTTCATTAGTTTGAGGGTCCTCCCTGTGTGGGATTCTTAACCTCCCCTGAGACACGCTTCTTCACTGATGAGACAGGGCGTCAGGGCAGGCCCACCTCAGGGACATTGTGAAGGCCAATCCTGACTCCTGCCGGGACTTGAGCTAGAACTTGTGGGCAGAGGCCGAGAAAGGACTGGCTGACTGCACGGGGGTGTCTGCTACTACCCCACGGTACAGACCCCAGACCCCTTTTTGCTCGAGCAGCTTAGAAACAGCCCCTTATGTCAGCACAGGGATCGTTGTCAAGTTCCTCCATAGAATAGGATGTACCACATTTGGTCACCAAGACTATGGAGACCAGGAGAGGGTGACACGCTCCAGTGCTCCCCTGGCTCCTCGTGGCTTGCTGCTGCTTCTGTACCCCACTTGCTTTTGCTTTGGAAAATGCAATTATATGATTTTTGCCCTTCTACATCCCTGCTAAGTTTTGCTCAGGGTGGCTCCCTCACCCGAGGGACAGTCGCCGGCCAACTAATAAAGCTTTGAGATTTAGTCAGAACTTTGATTCAGTTTCGTGTCTAGGGGTGACCCTCCAACATCCGAAACAGTACCTGGCACGCAGATGGTGGCAAGGCAGTGTCATTGCGCTCAGCGAATGCAGAAGGCGCTGCAGTATGCTTGGAGGTAACAGTTTCTGTGGAGGCCACTCTCTGGAAAAATACAATGAAAATAAACTCATGACACATCACAAGTAACAACCAATTCATGGAACAGTAAAGGCTGGCACAATCATGGGTCTGGGTGTGCCAGGATAACGGTGTCTACATTACCTCAAGATCACATAGACTCCTCCCCAAACATGTGAGCAGACCTACTGTGTGAAGCAAACTAGACACCGCCTGCTGTGTTCGAATCAGAAAGACATCTGTGGGCAGCTGCTGTGTCTTGGGCACTGTGCTACCCACAAAGCATGAGTGGGATGGGGCCATTCAGCAGACAAAGGTTGGTCTCCAATTGGCCTGTGCCTGCCAGTCGACTGGGCGGGGGTGGGGGAGGTTGGCGCAGAGGTATGCCATTAGTATGATGTGTGGGGGAGGGGACAGGTCAAGTCCTGTGGGAACACAGCAAAGAGATTTAATCTGCCTCAGTCATACATTCTCTCATTAGTAGAGAAAATAGGGCTCTTCACCCTAATCAGATCAGACACGGGCAGTTTCCTCTTTCAGGTATATATTTTTGCTGGGTTGTGATCATCCAAGGTTGCTTTTCTCAATTTACAAATGTTCTGGAGAGAAAGTATTGAGTATTTTCTTCTTCTTTGCTATGTAGACCTTGTGAGTAACCATGATTCGGTGACTACTTTGTGTTGGCAAATAGCCTCACAGGCCATGACAGTGACAGGCAGGGTTCCCAGTACACAAAGCCTAGGAGGGGCAGGAGATGATGCGGGAGTCCACTGAGACATGGGTGGGAAGCCAGAGGCATGAGCTAGGTGTCCGGGCTAAGAATCTCCACCCCTGACAAGCTCAGTAGCTCAGGAAGATAAGTCCCAGCCAGAGGAAGGACATCCATCAGTAGGGAGACAACATTTGCATTTACTGACCTCTGAAATGTGTCCCTATGTCCTTGATCTAATCAAGATTTGGCTGGAATAGAACACTGCAATATCTCTGACGAAACAGAGGCTGAATTGCTGTGGGGTAACATTCCCATCCTCATCACTAATTAGGGGCAAGCATCAGGCTTACCAACCTGCGTAGGTTCTTTATAGGTTCTTACAAGTACACACCAGGCAGGGCAGGGCTAGAGGCAGGAGTGGGGGCTTGGCCCCAGGAATCTTTACTTTCTCTCTCTGGGCTCTCTGTATGGTGTTCTCTCTCTCTCTTTGCACTCTTTGATGCTTGTACGCTCCTTTACCCTTCTCCCAGGCCCAGGTGTGCACACTCACGCATGCGCACACCCACTGGACTGTACCATCATGGGGAAGACACAACACCCCAGGTGCTGGTTATACTGGCCAATGGAGGAAAAATTCTGACCCAGCCATTGACCCTACTCTTGCTCTTTGAGTTACAGGATGACAATGTCAGTTCCATGAAGAACTGAGTTCTCTGATTTATTCATCCACACACTCAAGCGCCTAGAACAGTGTCTGGTCTGGGAAGGTATTTATTGACTTAATGAGATGGAAAATGAGAACAATTAACTCAAAACCAAAGAAGCCCATCTACTTCAGGCCAGAGAAGAGATGCAGCTCTCTCTACACTTAGAGCTGTTAACGTCTTGCACGTTCCCTGACATCAGGTGAAGCATATGATCAGACCGTTTCTGAGATGTTAGAGATGCACCTGGAGTCACTGCACCAGGCACACAGGACACTGAGGTTTGAGAGAGTGGAAATTGGGACAGGTGCAGCTGGGGCGCTGGAAGCCTTGAGCAAGCTCTCCTTGCATAGAGTGAGGGCGTGAGCTGGTCTCCATGTTGTAAAGGTCTTTGTGTTGGGTAGTAGGGCCTGTGGAAAACACCAGACTTTCTCAGAGTCCCTCAGAATGTTTTTCTCTGTGATTTTCTGAAATCAATGGCAGAAAAAAAATGGCAGAAGCCACTAACCAACAAGCCACATTCAAAATGTGGCTTCTGCCATCCAGGTTCCCTCAGGTCCGTATCACCCGTGCATAGCAGTTGTTACTCAAAAATGCAGTTTAACAACAGGGGTTTATTTACAAGGAGAATTAACAGGGAAAACAAAAAGTCCTTAAAGTCACAAGTGACCAGTAACCTTACCCCAGTCACCATTTTCAGTCCCAAAGGTCCCAAAGACACAGTCCAAGATGGTGTCCCTCTGCCCCTCCAAACCTGAGGCAGGCACTCTGCAAAGTCCAGTCTTTCTCCAGCATCTTCTCTTCGCTACTTCTCCAGGATTCCACGCTGCTCTGCTTCTCCAAGGCTCTTCAAACTTCTCCCACAGTTGCTGATGCACAAATCAGCTTTCCAAATCCCTGGCCATCTCCTGGTACCAGCTCACCTTACTCTCTCCACACCGGCCACTCTTCTGCCGGCCACCATGACTCCTTGCCATCTCCGACTCAGTCCTCCTTGCCATCTCCGACTCAGTCCTCCAGGGGGCTTCTGCCCAGTCTTGTCACTCAGGCTACTCTTTACCCATCTGTCATGCTAGTCCCTCTCCCCAAAAGTCTGTCCCCCTCTAGTCTCTGATGCTTTCCTTCTTATCTTTTTTCTCTCTCTCTCTAAAAGCCAAAAGCTCCAATTTCCCTCTACTCATCTTCTAGGTGGTACATTTTCTTTTCCCCTCCTGGGATTTGCAACAAGGTAAAAGTACCCTTATCCTGTTTAGTTAGTACCCTTTTCCTATTTAGGCCATCTTTTACCTCTGTGTTTTTCAGACACAGCTAATGGCATCAATGATGCAATGTGTACACACACACACACACACACATACACATACACATACACATACATACATACATACATACATACATACATACATACATACATACATATATATATATATATATATATATATACATGTGTGTATAGTTATAAAGTGCAAACAATAAAAAGTTCCAAAAATGATTTGAAGCCATGCTCTGTTTGGCAACAATGAACTGCAGTGCTCTGAAGCTGTTGCATGGGGACTGACAGTTTCTAGTTTAAAAGTTCGCTGGACTCAAAAAAGCTCCCAGGTGATTACAAAATGCAGCCAGGTTAGAAGCCCTGAAGCATTGTTTATGCTACACTTGGAGGAGCAGGGGCCCCACACCTGATTCTTGATAGTGCAATAATCCTAATTTTAATGCACTCTGAATAATTTAAAGGCAACCCCCCAAATACTTTGACCTCAAATATCTCATGGCCCATAAAGGTGAACATGGTAAGAGCTTTTTAGCTAGAAGTCTGAGAAATTAGCACTTGATCTCAGGAGAGACGTACATTATTTCTGAAAGAGTTATTGATGCCAAGCCAAGTGTGAGGAAGGAGGCCATGTTCATCATGCGGGTTTTAAGTCCATTAAAATCACCAGAGAGGGAGAGAAAACTCCTTTTTACCAAATGGAAAATGTCAAAAAATCAGCAGGGTTAAAAAAAGAATTGGATTTTCATGCTCCTAAGAAAGGAGAAAAGAGGAGCAAAATGAGACTGAAAATATGCCAGCCAATTCTCTTAAATAAATCAATCCATTTAGTCTGTGTCCATCAGCAACTGGAAGATGCTACTCTGTTTAACCGGCCATTGTTTTCAAATATAAATGTCTCCATCTTCCGAGTGCTGTCTTTTCTCTACCTGCTGTTCCAAAATACGGGTCCAGGTTTGGGGAACCATGAATCGGTCCTTACCTCCTGGGTTATGTCTTTGAATTTAGATCTTGTCTGCTCTTTTCTGTTGTTAATTGTTTCCACATCCTTCTGCTCCCTGGCAATGCTAGAAGATGCTGTTAAAAGAAAATATAGACAATGAGGGCATTTTTAAAATTTATTTATTTCAGGACATGTTTTTTTTTTTTCTAAGTAGGGCTGAGAAATGTAGGATCTATCTATGTCATATATGTATAATCTATATAAATTAAATCCAAGGATGGTTCAGTCAAAATTATGTTGAGAATTTTTAGCTTATAATTATGAATACAATCGTACCTAATTGGAGGATTTCCATCTTTTCTAGCAAAGTTGGTTACAGGACAATTACTGTAAAAAGTAACTATTTTTTATTACTATTCTCAAGAAAAAATAAGACCCCTTTATACATGCTTATAGTGTGAACACACAGTGACATACACCATGGCACTTATCTGGAAATGCTAACCATGGATGATATTACATGACATTGTGCTCAGTGTGGTTGGTGTACTGGATAACATGACCATAATGCATATGCGGAATGATAAGAACTGATTTAATAGTTGGTCCTCAGCCACTGTTACCTAAAAATATCCTTTTTTTGTTTTAAAAATTTAGCTTCTTTGTTTTCCTTCTTTATGAATATTAGGAAAACAAAACTGCAGTGATTCATGTCAGACCCTGCTCTCTAATATAACTCCAAAAGTCATCTAAAGCTTAAGGTTTTGCTTAAATGGAAAAGATCATGTTTTAGGTATCAAACTTCCTTTCAAGTGCAGATCAGAGTGAGTGACTACTTTAATTTAAAACAAACTGCGTGCTTATGGTTTTGGTTTTAAATATCCAACTTTGAATCCAGGTATGATCATTTCCTTTTCCTCCCTGTGCCTGAAGTTTATCACTTGTAAGACCTGGTTTATAATAACACCTACTTATAGGATTAATAAGAGAATTAATGGGGTTAGTATGTGGAAACCTTTTAGAATGGGTTCTGAAGGATTTGCTGTAGATGATAGTGAATTCCACCTCTTTAAGATCTAACAATATGAATCACAGCAGAGTAAAAAAGGGAACATAAAATAAACACATATAATGAATGTTCTGTGAGTTGAAAATACAGAGTAGACCCATATTACATATTTAGAAAATACCTATGAAAATCATCCTGAAAGTCTTAGAATATGGCGTATATTGTTCACTGACAAAAGGTAGGTAGCATTGATTGCTAAAGAAGTATGAAGATAATTTCAAATATACTGTTAAAAATATACATCAAATGAAATTCATAAATAAAAGTGAGGACATTGTCAGAGTTCTTCATTTACTGCATATAGGAGAACTAACTTTGATGACATATCACATGATCAATATACAAAGCTTCAGTTCATATTGAAATTCAAAATCTTTTAAAAATTTTAATTAAAATTCAAAGGAGTCTAGTGAATAATGCCATTAACCTTTCACCATAAAAATTCAAAGGATCACTTTTTAGGTCAGTGTGAATAATGAGTTTGCTAACCTCCTCCAAATGTCCATTTGTACCCCTTCCCATGCCAGGAACTGGCTTATTAAATCATACAGTTGGCATTCTTAACAAAAGAAAGTGAGAAACAGGGATTTCAAGTCAGGATTGTCTTTGACTGACAACGGTGCATGGCAAATTACGTAAAACCTTTTCTTGATTTAATCCCTTGCTGTCAGTAGCTGATTTATTTTTAAAAATTTGAGAGAGAAAGATTTGCCAAGATTTCTAGAGAAAAAGATTGGGGAGAGAAACAGATAAAAAGACAGAGTTGGAAAAACCAGAATATTGTTTAAAAAAAGTGAGCTGTGGATGCTGTGATGTGGTCTATGGCATTTATGTTTGCATTCTGTGATGGAAGAACAGCTGGGGGATCCCTGCTAATAAAAGGTAAATTATTACCAACTTCTGAATTTTAAAGTGAAAGAAAAGTGGGAGAACTGAAAGGTAAGCTTGAGGAAAACTTTTTCACTGGGGAGAAAATATTCCTCGATAGCCCATCAGGAATAACCTGTGTAAAACAAGGAAATAAGAAGATTATGAAGAAGTTGAATGCAACCCAGAAGTGAAAACACCATGCCAGTGATGGGAAACATGACAGGAAAGGGGATGAGACAATTAGTTGTATCTGGTAAGTTCCTTCTCATGAGAGCTGAGCTGAGCTACCTAGGAGGAAACTTAGCCACTGTTTTCTCAGAACAGGGGGGATGGTTTTTAGTCATTAATGGACTTGAGGAAATCATTGGTGAACCTCCAAGGGGAAAATCTGAGTCTGTGGGTGACAGTGATTGAAGTGAGCGCACATGTATGGATGGGTGACAGTGAGCAGGGAAACGATGTTTTGTCTCATATTAATTACCATTTATGTGGCAGGTATCGACATTTTTGAAATGACCTTGCCATTGGCCTAGAAGGGACAGATGCCACCATCTTCTCAACTGGTAAAGTATCTCTTAGGAAGTTGAATTTTTAGGAAAAAGAGAAAAGATTTGGAGATAGACTAACTTTTAGATCTTTAAAGAAGAAAGAGGTTAGACCTTTAAAGAAAAAGAAAATTAGGGCCGGCACGGTGGCTCATGCCTGTAAGCTTCAGCCTATGAAGTGACCAGGGCTAGGGATTGTGGGTTTGAGTGCCGCCTTGGGCCTGTAGTGAGACCTAGTTCCAAAAAAATAGCTGGGCATAGTGGCCCATGCCTGTAATCCCAGCTACCTGGGAAGCTGAGGCTGGGGATTGCTTGAGTCTGTGGTTCCCCGGGCAACGAGAGCCTGGGGTTCCACAGGCAAAAATAGTGAGACCTAGTCTCAAAAAAAGAAAGAAAAAAAGAAAGAAAGAAAGAAAGGAAGAAAGGAAGAAAGAAAGAAAGAAAGAAAGAAAGAAAGAAAGAAAGAAAATTAGGTGAAAACAAATGTTGCTTTGTAGACAAAAAAGACTTTTTTTTTTTTTTCTGGACATGATTTAATCTTTGAGAATGTGCCCTTAACTTGGATAGAATTATTTGGAAAAGAAAGAGATTTGCCAGTGGCATCAGTATAGGATAGTTTCTGAAAAATGGAGAGAGGAGGAGTGCAAGAAAGATTCATTGATTCAGTTAATGACAAAGTGTGGGCATTATGAAGACTAGATTCAGTGGATATTTAATATACGCTACACATCTCTAAGCTTCTGTCATATATTGGGTTGTTTAATATTGTCTACTAACTTTGGTTAGCTTTTCTTCTCTAAAGAGATTTTTGTTCTTTTGTTTTGCATTTTTTTCAATCCTTAGATGTAAAGGAGCAAAGGTAGAGCAGAGGAAATTAAACTTGACCAAGCTTATATTGCTGGTTAAGATTTAAGATTGGCAGACCAAATCCTGAACCAATTCATTTCATACTTAAACACTTTTGTCTCCCTGACATAATATGACAAAAAGGAGCAAAAATAACAGAGAAAGTGCTGAGTAATTCAACAAAGAAAATATTAAGCGTGTCGGGAAATGTGTTCATCATCCATCTGTGGTAAACATGTAATGAACAAAATGAAGGTTACATTTATATAGTGGTAAGGTTTCCCGGTCTGATGGAGAAAATAGCTGATGGACATTAGGGCAAAAGTGGAAAAAACTGGCAAAGGAAAAGAAATATACAAGTTTCTATAGTGATGAGGCTTTCCAATAATGTAGATACATGCAAAAGAAAATTCATTCTAAAGCATACTGCTGGGTGAGCTTATTCTGGTCATTTTGATTTGCTAGTGCTATAAATTAGGTGCTACAAATTAGGTGGCTCAAACTACAGAAATGTATCATATCATAATTCTGGATACAGTAACTCACTGAGGTCTTGGCAGCTTTGGTTTCTTCTGAGAGCCATGAGGAAAAATTTGTTTCATGCCTAGTCTCTGCTACTGGTGGTTTGCTGTCATAGGTATAAATCACCCCAGTCTCAGTCTTGATGCTAATATGAGTTCCTCCCAGTCTATGTATGCGTGTGTTCAAATGTCTTCTCTTTATAAGGATACCTGTTACATTGAATAAGAGAACCACTTTACTCATGTCATCTTCACTAATTCCATCTGAATGGCACTATTTCCCAGGAGGTTCCATTCTGAGGGTTAGGGCAGCAATATATGAAGTTGTATTGTGACACAGTTGAACCTAGAACAGTGGTTTTGAATGATCTTTTCATTTCTCAGAACACAGAAGCTGTGCTATTTGGGCCTACAAGTCTAGAATTAACAGTGGCCCTCAAAGAGTGATGACTGGACATTTGGAGATGTTGGATGCAGATGATAATAACTAGAAGGGCCTAGTTATTATGACATAGGTATGGAATGACAGAGATGTAGACAAAGATAGGAGAGTTTGATGATGAACTCATGCTGGGGCAAGGTAAGGAAAAGCAATTCTACAGGGATTTACACCTTAACAATAACAAAAGGAACAACAAGAACAACAGCAACAAAGTACCTAATAATGAAGAATCCTAATACTGATGGGTGAAAACTGGAATTAGAGGAAAGATATAGCAGTTTTGCTTTTTCTAGAAAAAGCATTATACAGAACTCAAGTTGATAATATAGAGCAACCTCTAACACCTAGATTGTGTTACTTCAGAGTAGAATTTTTCTTGAACAAAGCATGGCCATTAGATGACATGACAAAGAACTAATATTAACAGCGCTGTAAACTTGTAAAATTACATCCGAAAATCTATAACCCTCAATAAAATGTGGCTTCAGAAAAAATGTCAATGGCACTGAAGGGCTTTGCAGGCAAGGGAAAGGCAAGGGAAAACAAAAGTAAGCCCAGGCCTGCTGCCTGGGACAGATGGTATAATGTTAACAGACGGCAGGGGAAAAGGAAAACTCCTTCGCAAAGTTTTAGGCACTTTGTCAGAGGAAATGATCCTTCAGCTTCAGAGGGCTGAGCACAGATTGTCAGGTGGGATTTGACCTGCAAGAGAGGTAAGGTAATTTATAGAACCAACCCTGGGCTCCAAATGAGCCAGACAAATAGTATTCTGAGTGTCAAGGGAATGGGAACTTGTGGAAGGGATGTCTACATGTCTGCTGCTAATACATTTTAAAGACTTGTGGGAAATGGAGAGAATGCTAGAAAATTGGTCTCGGGAAATAACATCCTGGTTTCCAATAAATAGAAGACAGAGTACATTATCTGTGCTGTAGATTGGCGAGCTGGAAGCAATTCCAGAAAAAAAAAAAAAAGATCTATAGAACAGTCATCTGACAGACTTTGGTTGTCCATGTCTTGTGGAACTGTATGATTTGGGGTTCCTAATGGTAATTGTAAGAATGACAGCCTAGGAGAGAGGGGGTTGCAGGTTGGCAGGAAGACATTCAGGGAGGACCAGCAATCCTGTCAAAATATCAATGCTTTGCTTTTTTCACATAATATTCTTACTAGAAAGAAGAGTTTGATGAACTTTTAAAAATCTTGAAAAAACCCCACACACTACTCTGGCCTGACTCACAACCCTTTGATTTGTTCACACTTGGGGAGGATTACAGTGAGAGGGGTTACCCATTATGAGTTGAAGAAGATCAATAACAGCAATTTTTCTTCCTGTCTTCCTTTCTCCATGTCTTCCTTCCTTTCTCTTCCTTTCCTCCTTCTGTTGGTCCTTCATCCTAATCAACTTTCCTCTTTTCTCCCTTCCTGGCTTCTTAGGATAATCACCAGAGAATTCTCCGGACATGCAGAATCTGATTTTCTGCAAGACACTGGCTATAACTTTTAACAACATCCTTGAGGGTGCAAATGAGGGATGAATGGTCATATAATTAGATAAAATTGTGAGTGGTTGATTAATTGGATACAGAAGTTGAAAATGTAATGAGTTGTTAACATAGAAAGCTATCTCTCATGTGAAGTCTCAGAGCTCTATTCTCCTCACAGTAATACTCAACATTTTCAATTAATAACTTTATTTCAATTAATAAGGCATGCTGATCAAACTGGCACATTATACAAAGCTGTGAGAAATAACAAATTTATTTTTAGATTTTCTTTTCAAGTGTCTCAGCAGGCTGGCATAGGCACAAAGTCTGTATATCATCCCCGCAGTTCCAATGTCCATGACAGCTAAGGACATGGGGCAGGTTCCCCGTTGGGAACAAAGAGGTGGGGCTCAGGTATGCTTCTGGAGAATGACCCAAGTCATAAGTTGCAAGAGCACCCAGATGGGAACAGGAAGGTCATTCTCCTGGCCACACCATAAAAGCCAATCTCAGAAGTCATGTGTGCCAGGAGCAAGGGTAAGGTACCTGCACCAGCTGGAGGAGCAGATGAAAGTGAAGCCATGACACACTGCTCATGATGATGCCAGACCCACCATGAGCAGTGCTTCCATCCTGTCTTAGCCGCTTCCAGACCCTGGCATAAATGAGCAGGGACGTCACAAATGGGAGCAGGTGGAGTGAGAGGGTGTTTGAGGGTTGAAGCAAATCAGAAAGGGAGTCATAGGCATTGACGGAGAGGAATACATTCATTCTAGTAAACAATCATCCAAATAAATTTCATTCCATGCATGGCTATACAAAGTAAGATTCACTACCTAAAGAATAGAAACTCCTAGAAAAATATAGATTTTTTAGATATCAAATAACTATTTTCTTCTTTTTTTCTCTCTCACTCTTGCTCATCTCTTGCATCTCTGATTTGACACCATCCTGCCCTGCCCACCTCTGTTTGGTTAGCAAAGCACCTAGCTTGAGTATCTGGCACCTTTTCAATGTGAAAATGAAAGTCATTTAAGATAGAACAAATACAAGAGAGGGGAAGGAGAGTAAAATTGGGGGAGGGCACAAGAGATAAAGATGGTTCATTGGTGATAAGGTGATGGGAGAACCTTGGGGTAGACAATGATATAATATATATAAGTGTGTGTATGTACATATATACATACACACATATATATACACATATGTGATCAATAAAAAATGCAAGAAAAGCTAGAATAGAAGTCCTATTTTATAGTCTACTGCACAGGGTACACAAGGAGAATTACAGTGACTTGAAGATGAACATCCATAAACGAGGGTGTGCTCAGAAGAAATTGTCCAGATTGATGAAGAAAGTCTTGCTGACTTTCCTCAACTGATTCAACTGTACAATCAGTGGGTATGAACGGAGGGGCAGAGTTGAGGACCCCAGGGTGGCGGTCAAAGTTTTGGTGAATCAACTAGACCATCGCTTAAGCAGCAGAGCTTGTTACAGGAGCCAACAGAGGGGGTTTCCCACTGCGGGTTATTCTGAAGGGGGATGGGGATCGTTTCTGGAATATTACCACTTTACCATGAGTTACATCCAATGCTATTCCAGCTCTGTCTATGCTACCTGTCCTTAATGATAATAACCTTATGCAACAGTCTCTGTCTTCGCTTTCAGTTGTGTAAGAACTAATCATACTCAACTCTATCATTCTTAGGGTTTTCATTTAAGATCATTTTGGTCAAATATGTAATAAGGCTACTTCTGAGTAGACCACAAACCTACTGAATTTTAAACTGCTGACATGACTTTAATCATCTCAGGAACACCTGAAGCTTGCAGCATCCTCTGGCGTCAAGCACTCTGGTGACTCCTCTGGTTATGCAGCCATTTCTCATAACGCAAGCTGTTATGAAAACATTACATGGGGAAGCCCAGAATAGTGGCTGGTTGAAAGGAAAGTATCCAACAGGGCTTTTTTTACATATGCTTGAGTTTAATCATGTGCTGCTGGGTGGTTGTTTGGCTTGTGAAGGTTACACAGTGGTCTCTTAAGATATGCTATAAAAGGGCTGGAGCAGGGGGAGAGAGCTGATGGGTGGATGAAGCTTCCAACCTGGGCAATTATTTCAGCAAATCTCCATACCGCAGACTTCTTTAACCACACAACCCCTTTCACATCCCTGCGTCCACTCATTGGAAAAGGGGCCACTAAGGAAAAAGAACTCCTTCGTTTCTTATATATTTCTTTTCTTTTCTCCTCTGATCTTAGCTGTAACAGAGAAAGCTGTTACAAGCCCATGGCTCTTCAAGGGCTAAAATTCAGGCAGGACACACACATGCTCACACACGCATAGTATTTGATTAAGCAACTTATGCGGAATAACATTTTATGGTATTCAGCTGCCTTGAAACTATCTGTTTTTCTTATTTTTGTAATTTGCCAAATAGTCAACATCTAGAAAAGTGTTTTTGATCTCTTTTCTAAGTATGTGAACCCTACAGTGATTTCTCCCAGTCAGATAGATATCCACCATGGGCATGTTGGCAAATTACATGATCCTAATGTTCCAGGGAAGCATTTGCTAACACTCTGGAAGGACTCACATTGTTAGGATGGGCAGCTTGGTATTGAGAAGTGATCTGATATTGTCATCATGTTCCTCTGGTCTGACCGTGATGAAGCAGAAACTCAAGATGGACCCTGAGAATAAAGATGACTTTGTGGCGTTTGTCAACAAAACTATATTACTCTATTGATCCAGATCTTTTGATCCAGATCTAGATAAAAGAGAGATGCTGTAAGTCATACAATACATACAATTTAAGAAGTGAGTGAAAATGGCTCCTAACACAAAGAATACCAGGATTCTTTATTTTTTTTGGGGGGGCGGAGGCATCCAAGAAATATTAGTGTCATATCCTCCACAGTCCTCCTCCATTAATTCTATCAGCTGGAAAAACACCTAAAGCTGGGAGAGGGAGAGGGGAGATCACACTTAGCATCTCTTATGCCCTGCTGAGTGGGAGCTGTTTCTCTACAATCTTCCAGTCCAATTTACACCATAAAATTACTGGACCTTATTTGGCAGTGAGGAAGCACACTTACAATGAAAATTTTCATCTGAAAAAAATTCAGGATGTTTTATTTTTAGTCAGTGTTTATTACTATGCTAGTTCCTACTTGTTTTATTTATTTCTTTTATATTTATTCATGACTTCCTTTAAAATTAACCTCATGCTGCCCTGAGAAACTATTCTATGATTCAGCTCTTGTGATCAGGAATTTATGTTGACACCAACAAGGATTACGTACTGAAAGGTGTTGGGAGGTTAGATCCAAAATGTCAGCCATTGAGAATGTGGCAATTGAAATATTGAAATGAGAATAAGGAGATATCTGGTTAGATATTGTCCGCTGATTATTCTGCCCTCTTTCTGCACTGGAAAACTGGAATTTGACTGACAAAAGATCCTACTTTTTCCACACAAAGCCTGTTTTTCATAATGCAAATAAACAGTTGCAAATATATGCAAACTTCTAATGATTATCTTTCAAATTCTATTAGAATTTTTCCAAGGGAAGATTTTCCAAGGAACTTTTTTCCAAGTGTTACCAAACACTATTCTTCCAAGGAAAATATTATCTTATGTTGGAGTCTCTGTAAGCATAAGGTCTATCAGAACAATGCTGTGGTTTAGTTTTTCAAACTAATGCTTTTTCTTCTCAGTACTAAAGACTTAAATGGTGTCCATGATGAAGTATAGTGTGACATTTACAATAGGGAGGGAGCAAAAACAGTAATTTTGCTCCGGATTCAAGCAAACTTAAACTCACATCTGCTATGGACCCAGGGAAGATAATTTCTTCAAAATTCATTATTTCTCATTTTGAAACTGAAACTAGAACCAATACCTGCTTTGTAGAATGGGCGGGAAATCAAACACACTGATTGCTAAGTGTCTAGACTATGGTTTGGTTTAATAAATTAAAAAAGCAAGAAAATTGTTTTTATCAATATTTCTATGACTTGATTACTTGGGTCCTTTCATATTTTCATAATTCATTCTCCTTTTTTTCAGCGACTACATAACATCTTGAGCTTTGTTTTATACTTGGTGAGATCATTTATAAATCTTCTAACAGGACACTCTTTAGATTTTATGTGTATATATGTGATATGTGCATGTATATATATGTATGTATATGCATATGCATGTATATATGGATATATGCATATTTATTCCAGATCATTTCCACTCATTATTTAGCACCAAAGAAATATTTCCCTTTTATTTTTCTTTCTCCAAGTCTTGCTAACTTCTTTGGTGATTTCAATGTGCAAATATACTACTTCTATTTTGCTTGCTTTCATTCTGTCTTTAAATAAATATTGTATTAGACCATTGGAAGATTATGAGGCATGAAATAATACTGTTTTCTGCCTTCATGGACCCTGCACCCTAATTTTGGAGCCAGTCACTAATCAAATAATATTGATACATGAACAAATTAGTAACAGGGTAAGAACATGATGTTTCTTACTACATGGATGAAGACTCTGGGGTTCATAAAAAGGCTTCTTGAAATAAGCCTTATAAGTGATACCAGATTCCAAGGATGAGCAGATAGAAGGCATTTGGGGAGTAAGCACATAAAGAGTTGTGAGCCTATACTTTTGAGTCATACGGAGGACCTCAAGTCAATGCGACCGAAACAAAAAAAGTAAAAGACATGAGCAAAGTTGAGGAAACAGCAGGAGTTGAGACTGATGTGGGAGGGAGAGACATGTGTTGAAGAGAGAAGCTGGAAAGGAACAGGAGGAAAGCAGATTAGGGAGATGAGGGGAGATTAGAATCAGCTGTGCCCTGTCAGCTGTATTAATGATTTTAGTCTTTGTCCCAAGAGAGGTGGAAACCATCTAAATGCTTTTAAGAAAAGGGTAGACGATTCTATCTGTATTTTGAAAGCTCGTCTAGAAATTATATAAAGCAGCACTTTTCAAAGTCAAGGTGCCTACAGATTGCTGGGGGGTGTTGATAACTGCAGATTCTGGTACAGGGCCTGGAACTTGAATTTCTAACACACTCGCAGGTGATTCACACCCATTTTGAGTAACAAGGATTTAGATAAGGAAATATGGCTAGAGGAAGAGGGAAGACCCAGAAATCCAGGATAAAGCTATTCTTTGATTCACCTAATCAATACAGGTTTAGAATAGACTCATTCCCAGCTCAAGACCCTGTCAGGTTATGGAAATGGCCCTGTTGAGAAGAAAGACAGTGTCTCCATTGATCAGAAGCTGTGTGCAGGTGAGGGCTGCATTGAACAGGGAGGAGATGAAGGCAGGTGCTTTGAACAGTGGCCGTGATAGAGCACAAATAATGGACTGCAGAGATATGCACATAGTAAAATAGACAGGATAAGAGAGATGATGGTTTTTGAAGGATGAGAGAAATGATCAGGCATGGAGGCATTCTGTTTGAAACAGAATCTTTTCTGGGGCTATCTTTGCGATCCCCACATAAAGCATGTATTTAAATTCATGAATTTAGAGCTCAGAAGTCAAGACTGGGAGGGTCTATCTTCATGAGTTCGGTTTTCTATATGTTGAATGTTCAGTGTCTTAAATATACCCCCATAGAAGGGTGAAGTTACTGCTCACCCCCTTAGTCCCAGGCACCTTGCCACTGACTTTTCTGGAAAAACAGAACTATCAGATTCCCCCCAACCCCCACGCACACACTTACCTCTATCTGACCTTATCATCATTTCTTTATCTTGTCTCTGAAGAAGGAATAGCTCAAATTTACAACCAATCTCTGTCAGATTCTCTAAATTAATACCTTATGCTCCTATGCCCACTCTCTCCCTTGACATAATGTTCAGCTCACCAGAATACAACTTCTACCCAGAAGATTTCTTTGTTAGTTCAATCCCTATACCAACTTGTTGGCGTCTCAGTCACAATATTGCACATTCCATTCTGGAAATTCTATTTCTTTGACTTCTGCTATATACATCGCATATGTTTGCCTTGTATCTTTTCAAGAATTTTCTCCAGTCTCTGGTGCTCATTTCTGTTTTTTTCAGGAATCTGCCATTTATTGCAGCACTATTTTCAATGGCCAGAATATGGAAGTAACCCAAATGTCCCCAAAGAGACAAATGGTATAGAAGGCTGCCATATATGTACATGATGGAATATAATTCATCAACCAAAAAAGATGAATCACCATGAATGAGTCTAGAAGGAATCATGCTAGCAGAAATAAGTCAGAAAGAAAAAGAGAAATACTGGATGGTCTTACTTATATGAGGGACAAAGGGAAAACACACAAACAGGCAAGAAAAATTTAAAACTAATTTTTAGCAAAACTGAAGCATAGATTATGAGAGGGGGAGGAAGTATCTGCAGTTAGGAGGGCACAAAAGATTAAGACGATGGTTCACAGGTGACAAGGTGGTGGGAGAACCCCAGGGGAGATAAGGATATAAAATAAAGTAAATAATATCATAAATTAGAGGTGACTGGGCACGGTGGTGTGTGCCTTTAGTTGCAGCCTACAGAGCAAGGCCTAGGTTTGGAATCACTTGAGTCTGTGGGTTCGGGACCCGCGGGGGGCAATGTAGCAAGACCTAGTCTCAAAAAATAGCTGGGTGCGGTGGCACATGCCTGTAATCCTAGCTACCTACGAAGCTGAGGCTGGGGATCCCTTGAGTCCATGGTACTCCAGGCAACGTGAGTCTGTGGTTCCCTGGGCAACAAAGCAAGATCTAGTCTCAAAAAACAAAATACATACATACATACATACATACATACATAAATACATACATACATACATACATACATAAATGAAAAAAATTGTGCACATCCCTACTTTGCAGAACATACTAACACTCCTCATGAAAACTTAATCCTGCAATTCAACTGATCTTAATTTGCTTGAAATCCAAATCACTAATCCATACTTGTCTGTACACAAGGCTCCTAGCCCCAAGTGCCAATGAGGTAAGCCATTTCTACAGGATGACCACAGGCACCTTAGCGTCAGCAGATCTAAAACTGAACAGTCTTCATCTGATATCCGTCTCTCATCCGTTTTTAGTCTTGGTAAATGTTCATGGCAGAAATCTGAGATCCAGCCAAGATCTTATTTATTTATAGTCCTTCCGCCCCAAGCCTAGAAGAGCAAAATGTATTTATTCTGCTTCCTCTTTACCATTTCTTCTGCTGCTCCATCTCTTTGGAACTTAAGCCGCGCTTGAGATCACGGAATCAACCTCTGCAGTTCTTACAGGCCTTTTCCTGTCAAAACTGTTTGGGTGTCTTTGTCCTGTTATATTCAAGCATGAGTCAATGTGATTTTTCACTTTGTGGTTTGGGGCTGGTTCCCAGCTCATTCCCCCCCCAATTAATCTGAAATATTATATTTTAAATTTAAGATCTTTAATATCAGAGTTATTGAGCTTTCAAATCTGTCAGATGGATGATCAAGGACCTTTCTTAGAATAATTGATCTTATTTTTTATTTTATTTTCCATGGTTATCTACCTTAGGGTTCTCCCACCACCTTATCATCTGTGAACCATCCTCTTGATCTTTTGTGCCCCTCTTACCCCCAATTTCCCCCTCGCCCTCTCATGCTCTATGCTTCAATTTTGCTAAAAATTAGTTTTAAATTTTTCTTGTCTGTTGGATTGTTTGTTTTCCCTTTGTCCCTCACAGAAGTGAGACCACCCAGTATTTTTTTTTCCTTCTGGTTTATTTCTGCTAGCATGATTTCTTCTAGCTCCATCCATATTGTTGTGAATGACATATTTGCCATTTTTGATTGATGGATAGTATTCCATTGTGTACATAGGCCACAACTTTCTGTACCATTTGTCTATTGTGGGGCATTTGGGTTGCTTCCATATTCTGACTATTGTAAATAATGCTGCAATAAACATCCTGGTGCAGGTGTCTTTTTGGATTAGAGATTTTGTAACCTCTGGGTAGATTCCTAGAAGTGGTATCACTGGTTCGAATGGCAGTTCCATTTTCAGTAGTTGAAGGTTCTCCACCAGCTTTCCATAGTGACTGGACTAGTTGCATTCCCATCAACAGTGTAAGAGTGTCCCTCTCTCTCCACATTCACAGCAGTGCTTGCTGTTGCCCGCTTTTTTTTCCTTTTCTTTTTTTAAATACATGTGCCATTTTACTGGTGTTAGAGGGTATCTCATTGTGGTTTTGATTTGCATTTCTCTGAAGAGTAATCGATCTTATATTCAAATCGTACTGAGTTCCCGGCATATTGAATTTGCCAAGACAGCCTCTTGACAATAAATCTCCCAGGGTGGACCATACTGAGATCCACCCCTCTGATAGGCTTCTTCCTCATCAACTAGCAGGAAATGCATCATCCCTATAAATTAACTTCCCTTATAAATTAACTTCCATTGGTGGTGGGGGGGTGTTCTTAATTCCCCTCTCTCTTAGGTGCCAATATTGTTTCTCCCATGGTAAAGCAATTTATTTGTGTTTCTCTTGTTCTGCCTATACTGACTTAGCTGTACATTATTTCTGGGCATGATTTTATCTTTGCAACTTGGAATTTCCTCACCCATTTTATTGGGTAATATAGCATCAACATAAAATTTAATATGTATGATGATAACTCAGTTTTCAACCCACACCTATATAGTGCCACGTGATATCCCATAAAACTATACATACCATAAAACATATTGTCCTGGTCAGCCTTCATCCTGCAGGGGTTGTTTCTTTCTAGCTTTTTTTTTTTTTTTTTTTTTTTTAAGATCTTAAGGACGTATTCCAAAATGATCTCCCTTCAAAATAACCTACAGGTGGGAAATCTACTGGTCTGGCTGTTCCAAATAAGTTTATACCATGGACAATAACATGAGCAAATAAAAAGTGACTACTTTGTAATGATTTCATTTCACCACAACTTTTGCACAAATTCACACGTGAAAAATGTCCTATTATTTTTGCCAAATCATCTAAGGCTGAAATGGTGGTGATGAACTGTAATTGCTATGCACACACAGACACACACACACACAATCTAATCATGTAATTTTTGCCCTATTAAAGCTTTTCAATGTAGTTGTTAAAATTTAATTTAATATTTTGTTTAATTAATTAATACCTTAATACTTCATACTTAAAGAAGTATGAAGGAATTTTTTTTCGAAATAGCTAAAGAGTTAGTCAAGGAAAGTAGGATTGGATATCAGTGGCAGTATGAAGGCATGGGGTCATTTTATGGTAAGAAAAATTTATTTTTGTTTTCTAAGAATATTTTACTAACATTTTATGGTAAGGAAAATATATTATTACCCCTGAAGGATATTTTACCAACATTTTATGGTAAGAAAAAATACATTTTTGCTCCTAAAGGGTATTTTACCAAAATACTCATTTAAAGGAGACAAGCTTCAGTTTCTGTTTACTCCCACCATGCGTGCCCCATCTGAAAGGTTAGAAGGGGACCTATATAAAGTATTCACATCTTGGGAGTGTGTGGCATTGAAAAGTCACCAAGGAGCTGGAGAAAAGCATGAATACACCTCAAACCCTTGCTTTACATGTTATATTCATGACAACATATGCAGTAGATACCAGATTTCATATGAAGATTTTTCAGATAGGAATTTAATGAGGGGTCATAAGGCAAACGATTTCTGGGTCTCTGCTGTAATTGTGAAAAGTTTTATGTCTTCCAGTTACAGAAAAGAAACTAGAACTGGAAAAGCTTGTAACCTCTATAGAGCGGACGAGAATCAATTGAGCTACCTAAGCCGAGATTTTCACCTGGGGCTTATCTACTTTCAAACTGAAAATGTGATAAAAAACCAAACAAACAATAAAGTCATCTGTATTTTTACCTTTCATCTGTGCTGCAGCTCCCTTTGTTTTCAGTGTGTTCAGATCTTGATACAATTTTAGGACAAAGATGCTTAAAGATACCTGGGCAATTAATAGTAGCAGCACAAAAAACGTATGACAGAACCTTTGGGGTTGATCATCGGATGAAAACTTCTTAGTTTTATGACTTCTGGAGAGAAGTTTCCTGCCAAAATAAAGAAAGATGATAAGTGATTTTAATTAAGCTCTATTGTAATATTACCTTCTTACCTTGAGTGAGTCGAGTGCTGCTCTTTAGCAATCAGTGAAGTTGCAAAAAATATATAAGGGACATAACAGGATAACATATGCAGTATAATACACTGAATATCATCTGTATTACAGATTATGATAGGAAATTATAATAAGTACTTGAGACTTTAATGTGAGTTTTATGCATTTAGTTAATAGTGACAATTTTGGGATATTGAATGAGATTTCATTTTTAAGGTCTAAATGTAATATCATTATTTCCTACCTACAGGATTTTGTTGATTGCACCTATATATATTTTATATCCTTGTATAAAGTTCTCCACCATGTCACCCATGAACCATCACTTTAATCTCTTTATATATATATATAAAATCTTAGTGTGATTTTTCTTCTTTGAATTTTCCATCTGAAACACTTTGCCAAGCTTTGAGTTTTACAGCTGCTGGTTTTATTAGCACCTACAGAGCAAAGGGGTGTTCTGTGCAGGGCCTGGGGGGTCCCAGTCTGGGAACCAGGCCACTATAATAGACAACACAGGAGAGGTTTGGGGTTGGCTGGCAGCTGTGGAGACAAGGAAGAGACAGTGTTGAAAGAGGAGTCGAAGGCACTTGCCAGTTGACAAAGAAGTGAAACCTACATGCAAGCTAAGGATTCATGCATGTATTCCCACGATGAGGAACAAATGGTGGGATGTACATAATGGAGAAGGAAAAAGTAAAGTGTTTATAGAGAAAAAGTGGTGGCAGTGGATAAAATGTGAGGACAAAAATAATATATCTTAAAAAGATAACATAGTGCCTGGGTATTATATCATGTTGCAGAGAACAGTCTTACTATTCAGTTTTTCACAAACAAGCAGTCTTTGTGATATTTAGAAAAACTGTATTGTCTAGGTGGAGGCAACATAGTTTTAGGTTACTTTAGTTAGCTTCCAGAAACATTCATAAGATATAAAAGATGGATGGATGAAAGTAAATGCTTGACATAAGAAGGTAGGAACTGATGAGTTTTAAACAATTCTGGTTATTTTTTCAAGATAAAGTATGATTTTTTTTCCACATGTGTAATGTGTATGTGTATGTTTATGTTTGTGTCTCTATCTCTGTGTTATGTGTGGCATTTGACTATGCTTTGATTACAGCTATTATGCTACAAAATGCAGTGCCATGCATTTTGCAAAATACCAATAAGCATGAATGTTTTACTCCTCACAGCAGCTATGAAAGGTTTTATTATTCCCACTTTACAGATGAGTACCATGAGCTTCAGAAAGAAAAAAAAATGTGTTCTATTACTCAAAACCAGTAAGTGGCAGAGTGAGCATTTAAATTCAAGAAGTCTAACTCCAGAGACTCAGCTCTTAGAAAAAAAAAATACTTGACTCTCCAATAGTCCTTTGGCTTTGAAAAAAGATATATAATTCCATGAAAACATTTCAAAAATGAATTTGCTTTATATTTGCAACTTTTTCATATCCTGTAGTGCATAGAGGACTTAGGGAAACATCAAGGAGTCATACCACAACTTCTTTAAGCAGTGCAGAGAGAATATGCATGATCAGGATTTCTGGACCAAAAGTTTGCATTCTATATCCAAGAGTTGTGATATGGAAGCATCAACACTGAGGTGTGTATGTTTAATTAGATAGTATTTCATCCATCGGGTATAAAGTTTGTTGGTGGACTATTTACTGTAGAGATAGAGATTAGAGATAGAGAATTCACTCCCACCCCCTAAAATTTCTCCCCTTCCTTTGACCTTCAGGCATACATTACCCTCCTCTTCCTCTCCATAGTGAATTTGTACTATACCAAGGGCCAACTAGATTCTTTTGTAAATTTCAGGGAGCTATAACTTTCTAGAATTATCTGGCACCCCGGGACCACCTCTGCTAACACATCAAGTTGAACAATCAGATCATGTGGACTCTTCTGCTCCTTATTAGCTGATACAGAACAGGAATGTTTAAAGACTGTGGAGTTTCTGAATATATGAAAATAAATGAATGTATTTCAGAAAACTATCACAAGCATTTCTAGCCTAAGGTGAACACCCTTTTGTTCTAAGGAGCGTGGATGACTTTCGGAAGTCCTGAGCAACTATAGAGATTGGGTGAACAAAAGATTTCATTTATGGGACAAATGAAACTGTTAAAGTAATTTTACTTGAAAGCCATAATGTGCACTGCCTGACTACATTTTTTAAAATATGACTGTTGATGGTGCTTTCTTCCATTTTTCCTTTCTGATTCTGAATCTATTCTTGATTGCCCCAAGTATCATCTTGATGTTCAGAGCAAATGTCCAATTACACTTAATTGCATCACTTTTCACAGTTAAAATTTCCACCATGACCAATTTTTCTGTGTTCCTGGATAGTTTTATGAGTAATCTATTATTTTTTTAATCTTCAATATGAAATAATGACATGCTCAATTTGGTTCTTATGTTGTCTGAATATATGAATCTGTGGATATCAATCGTCTTTATCCATTTTAGCAAAATTGCTTAATTCACTTTAATTATGAGTTTGTTATGATTTTGCTTAGATCAGTCACACTGTAAGATGCAATAGTTTTCTCTGCTATGACAATTATACTTCTCAGATGGGAGTTTATTGTGCCAGAACAAGCAAATGACCTGAGGTATTTAGCCAAGAGGGATAATAGATACAAATGAAGAGAATGAAGAGTTTATTTTGCATGGCTAATGGAGGTGATTGCAGGTTTTTTTTTTTTTTTTTTTTTTTTTTGCATTTTGAAGAAAGTAAATTTTATACACTTATACACTATTAGGCAGAAATGGTGACAAGAACCATTTTCACAACCCTCCCATTTTTAAATGACACACTCAGTTTTATTCTTGTCATTTCAGTGAAACCAGTTCTATATTCATCTACATAGAAAAGAGAGAAAATTCACCTTCTACACCTTCTGCCTAAATAGAAAGGACCCTGTTTGCCAATGGGATTTATGTCAAGTGTTAGCACATCAGAGGGCCACGCATTTCCTTCATGTTGAATCCACTGCCTATCACGTCTCCAGCTTGAGAGGCAAGTACCCAACCATGAGACCTCATGTCTGTAGTGAGTTTTTTAAGCAACTACTGTTGAGGGTTACCATTCACATGGGATTTCATTTCCCTCCCAAGCATATTGTAAACATGGTAGATTATAATAATCCTGTACCCAGTTATTTCAACAAGCCTACAACTGCACATCCAACATGACACCACCCTGTGGAAACTACGTATGAACATAAGCCACATGGTCCTCAAGGAGTCTGTGACATGGAGGTGACCTTGAACATGGGTACAAATTATGAAGAGTGGAAATGTCAGCTGTTAGGGAGGATTTCAGAGAGTGACTGGAGGCCTGTTGGCTTAACCTATCCAGGATCTCTTTGGGATGGGGCCAAGTCAGACGAGCAAGGTTTGTTCCAGGCTTCATGAAAGATAAGTTTAAGAAGCAAACCTTTCAGCTGCCTCTCTCAGTGAGTAAAAGGCACAAATTTCAACACCTACATGAATAAAGAGTCAGAATGACCAAGGATTCATTCAAGCTTTAATACTTAGCAGCTGGGTAAATGACATTTCCTGAACCTTCATTTTCTCATCGACAAAGTCAGAAAACCTATCTGATTATTTTGTTGTGAAAACTGAATTAATAGGTTCAACATGCTGCTTTGTATATTGTACAAATGTTATTGATTTGGTAAGATCCTATTTATGAACTTTGCAATAATGGAAAAGTAAAGGAAAAAGGTACAATTTTCTAACAAACTTTATAATCTGCTTTTTCTACTTATACTCAGTTCAGCACAGGTTAGAAATTAAGAGCTGGTGTCAGAGTGAAAAACAAAACAAAACAAAACTGTGACTATAATACTTAGAAAGTTTGGGGATAACCTGGAAGGAATATTGGTCTTGGAGATCTCACTCTTTTTCTCCTTCCTTCCCTCATTTCTTTCCTTCTGTTATTTCTTACTTCCCTTCTTCCTCCCCTCTCTAATTTTCTCCTATTCTTTCTTTCCTTTGTTGGCATTCAGGGTGCATTTTATTTGTCTCCTTTGGGGATATTTTTAACTCAGGTGTTCCCTGGGGGATGGGAAAGAGAAAGAAAGTGCAGGGAAGAAAAGGGTCTAAAGGAACCTGACTTGCATTTATCTGCTCTGGAATCTGAGGAAATTTAACTCTGTGTGGGTCAAGTATCAACTTTTCTAGTAGCCAGGGAACTAGGGGAGCTAATGAATGAGAAGAAACAGCATCCAACAGAACCAAACCAAATGGAATAAAACAGCAAAGCAAAAACCAAACCTGATGACCTGAAGGTGGAGACGATACACAGAGCCTTGTCACAGGTTTGGTTTACGACTTTAGTAACAGACACCAAACTTCTATGACAGCTGCAGAGATAAAGCTTTTAGCCTAACTCTGTGTGGCTAAGTTATTTCCACATCAATAACTTCTTCTGATTCAGATTTTAGTTCACATGATTGCTCCAAGAATGATGAATATGCTAACTCTAAGGAAAATAGACTAATATGTCACTAATATAAGAGATTCCCTACAAATTTCTAGACCTTAAATTAAAAGAGACCATTTCTTTTCAGGAGGTAGAATATCTGATTTCAGTTCTTCAGCATTCTCCACATTTTTCTTCTTTTTCACAGAACCATTAGACAAGTAGTGAGTGTAACACTTCATGGGTCGTATACAACCTTTCCTTCATAAATTCTTCTTTTCTAAGCCTGATAAGAAGGGATTTGGGGTATGTCACCAGAAGTAGGGGGATTACTGAATGACATTTTCATTGTCAGAGTTCTGTGTGACTTAGAGACACTGAATTTAGAGGGTTCAGCTTTAATCTGTTTTACAAGAAAGTGTTTCTTCACGTCATATGAAAAATATACATCGTCAGTTGTGATACAAAATGTGAAAATACTTCTTTCAGCCTTTTAATTTATCTTTGCAGTTAGAAACAAAGCCTTCTTTTACTTTCCATATCAAACAGACTACTTTGTCACAATTTTCACTGTAGATTTACCATATCTAAAAATCACTAGTCCTCATATTTAATATTCTTAAATTTTTTTATATATTATGAAGACCAAAGTACTTGATTTTTGCATGACAAACTAATCTTTACTTAACATACTTAAAGCATGTTTTAATTTACAAATAAAATATACACTGCTGATGGGAATGCAAATGCATCCAGTCACTATGGAAAGCTATATGGAGGGCCCTCAAACTACTGAAAATGGAACCACCATTCAATCCAGTTTTCCCACTACTGGGAATCTACACAAAGGACACCAAAACATTAATTCAAAAGGACACCTGTACTCGGATGTTTACTGTAGCACTATTCACAGGAGCTAGAATATGCAAACAACCCAAGTGCCCCCAAAACAGATGCTTGGATCAGAAAGTTGCGGTATGTGTACATGATGGAATAGTATTGTGCAATCAAAACAACGAATTTGATGTATTTGTGATAACATGGATGAATCTATAAGGAATCATTTTAGCGGAAATAAGACAGAAAGAAAAAGAAAAACACTGAATGATCTCACCTACATGCAGGATATAGGCAAAGCAAATGAACAACAGAACAAGTAAAACTTAAAAAGAACAAACTGTCAGTAGAACTGAAGCACAGAGCAAGGGAGGGGGAGGAGAATAAAATTGGGGGAGGGATGGGCACAAGAAAGGAAGATGATGGTTTACTGGTGACAAGGTGGTGGGCTAGATAATGATGTAAAAAAAAAAATATATATATATATAAACATATGCACTCAAATAAAAAAATCAAGGAAAAAGAAAATACATAAATAAAACAATATATAAGTAAATTTAGTGCTAGAACTTTAGCAAAAAAAAATCTGGAGGGGAAGATGTTGGGGTTAGAAAAGGCGACCACATCTGAGGGGGAATCCTATGCTGTCAAAAGGATGTAAAACAGTGGAACTTCATTAATTTTTTTCCTTATAATGGATTCTTCCAGCATAGGCTACCTAAAGCACACACTGTAAAAGTTTTAGGATTATTGTGTTTACCTCTTTTTTTTTGACTGTGGATACAGTGCAAATAGACTTTCAAACTTAAGGTCATCCTTGCATGATGCAGTTATGTAATTTACCAAAAACACCTCTATTTTCCATAAACACAAGCATGCAAGTCTGTTGCAGCTTTCATATGACTTAAAATGACTGAAAGCAAAGCCCAGTAGTCAGAAAGCAGTATTTTCTACACCAATCCACCTCTCATTTTCATGGCTGCCTGTAATTTTTTTTTTTATCTAAGTGCTTTCCACCATGCAGAATTAACCTTTTTTGGAGGCAAGATGAACACGCTGAGACTGTCATCTTGTTGGCAATTTGGACTTGTTTTCCACTTTAAAAAAATAAGTAATGCTTCTAAGAGAATAACAGGCAGAGGATTAAAAATAAAATAGTCATAAAACAATAATATATAAAGTGACTTGAAAAACATCAACAGACTTGGCCAATTAGTCTGAAACAAGCGCTAAACCCTTGCTCTTAGAAATGTCAAATCTATATACATAGCAAAAGTGGCTCAATTTTAATCCACCCATATGCCAGTGATTTAAAAAAATAAATAGAATACACCTGGAGACAAGCATCGGGCAATGACTGTCTTCACAGTTAATCAATATTGGACAACAACCACATGGCTTCTTAATTTTTTCTGTTAAGTCCCCCTCTGAAAGTACATGCAGAGAGTAGCTGCAGATCACATCAGAGCTGGCAGGCCAATACTAAACAGGTTTGATTAGTCTTTCTGTTTAGAGAGAAGTTTGAAGATTTTTTTTGTATATTTAAATGCCCTCTTCAGAACGCCAAAGAATCACTGTGCAAGTGGATAGAATGAGAAAATCTTTGTCTCCTACCTATGAGTGAACTATTTGACGATCTTGCATCCAGTGCCATTAGAAACATATACAGAGAGAATTTCCACCTGTTATAAAACTTACCCTTTCTGTATTGGATGCAACAAAACTTTGCTTTTGTCAAACTCTTCTGGATCCGAGTCGTTGTTTAAAAGAATATATTTCTCCTGCTTATCTGCTTCCATCACTTTCGCATCTGAAAGTTTTGATTCAATAAGCTCTGCAAGGTGACTTAAATCCTAAAAGTGATTTGAAAGGTAGGGCTGTAAATTCTATTTGTATCCTCTAACAACATTTAAGGAAAGTCTTTAGGGGAGTCGACTTGTTGGCTTGTCAGTCTGAGCTCCCCAATTTAGTGCTGATCCCCAAATCCAAGTGGCCTTGGGCTTTTCTGCCAAACACTCCTCCCACTGCTCCTGCAGGTAGGATTTCAGATCCACCTTCACAGACTGGATGCCCAGAGGGGGAGGGAAGAACAAGTCTGGCTCTCTCACAGGGAGGATAAGAAAACCAGTACGTGTGTGTTTGTGTGTGTGTGTGTGTGTGAGTGTAGCCAGCAGTGTATTTACAATTTCCATCTCCATTTTTCTTTGAAACAAGATAAATGAAGACTTTTAGAAAAGGGGTAAGGGGAGATCCATATTTTGAGTAGACCCCTCCCCCCCAGACCTATATTTAATTCTAAGCAATTATCTTGAGTCAGATTTTTTCTTCTTTATAGTTCAGGCAATTGCAGTGTCCAGGTTTGGTGCTGATTTTTATTCAAGTCAGATTTTCAGCACCCTCTTATAACTTAAATATTGTTTTTATTCTGATATGTAATCCCAGTAGTCCTAGACTAAGGCACGCGTGCACACACACGCACACATGCACACACTCACACACACACATTGGCTAAAAATAAAGCTCACTAGTTAGATAACTATTTGCAAGGGTCAGAGTATTAGTTGATTCTTCCTTTGTGAATAATTATCTTGTTCATCTACTGTTTCTGTTGATTTTGGAAAGGTGGTACTTCACATGCCACTACTGACTTTTCACCTTTCTTTTAGGAAATGGTTTTCACTCCTAAATGCACAACATACTCACCTGGGAGATATTTTAAAAATGCAGATGCATTTAATATATTTGTATTAAACAAAGAGTCCATTCAAAAAATAACTCTCTAAGTCACTCCAATATCAGCTCATATTAAAAATAAGAGCCCTGAAAGTCTATTTTCAGTTGTTGCTTATTAGGTGACAAAACTTGCAAACCCCCAAACCAACTGCTATTATCTCAGACACAGGGGTGGGAGAGAGCTTTTACTCCTTTCTGAGAGTGTGAGTAGAATGTAAAGAATAATATCTTCTGAGTATGGGGTGAGTCTACTCTTTTACAAACTGTAATTGAAATATGACAGGGCAATAAGAAATGGGGTGGGGAGTCCCTCAATATGGGCTTGGGAAGTGCACTTAAGGGACTTCACCTGCCTTCCTTTTCTTGTAACTCTACCCTCCCCTAAGTCTTCAGAGTCAAACAAATGAATAAGCAAGTATTTTAGGGCTCAGAGCTGAAAGCATTAGCATCACTTTCTATGGCCACACACTACCTACTTGTCCCTGAGTTGCATGCTCTGGAAAGAGGGAAAGAGTTTGCAATGGCCAACTCTTCTGGTTTCAGAATGTTCTGTGCATCTTGGAAGCCTATCTGTAACTGAACTCCAACAACGAGCTGCTCCACGTGATGGCATTCTGAGCACTGTTTACTGGAAATAAGAGTTGGAATGGCCCAAGGTTGATGAGTTGCTTAACCCTAAATTAGTTAGTTGACTATGACTTATGGAGAAAGTCCATCTTGGAGAATCTTGTGACATCCCCAAGTGCAGTTCACACACCCAGAGAAGGGGTTACCTCTCCCACCCCATTCCCACTTCTTTGCTATATTTTAAATCTTGCTATTACTGTAAAGGGCTTTGGTGGAGATGCCCTCAAAACCTATGGAGAATTAGTAGAACATGAATAAGTAAACTTATAGATGACACATAGATGAAGTGTTCTATTTCTTTCCTCTTTTTAAATTCACAGTGATCTTTCTCCACAGACCTTTGACATGATTCATATTCTTCAAACTCTTCAAAGATTTCTAACAGTAGTTCACTGATCTCATTTACACATTTCTCTATATCCTGAGATATAATTATTCTCCCACCATGAGGGTTTAACTCATTTACAACAGCCTGGGTATTCTCTCACAATGCCCTCATTCACATTAGATTTTCTTTCCTTCTTAACATGCAGAAAAGCCCTCTCCTTGACAGAAGACATAGAGACGTAAGAGCAGAGACGAGGAGCTTCCTGTTTTCTACCAAAAGTATGTCATGGGTTGCTGGAAATAAACCTTTGTAGTTCATCATTGTTCCTGATTTGCATTTAACCAAAACAGTGGGTATTCTTGTATGGAAGACATTTTGAAGACCTTGCCCTAATGGTAACTTTTGATACAAGACATTGATCTTAAATGGACTTTAAAGCAGAGCACACTGTATGTACATTTTCCTGGTCTTCTTTCAGGATCATCTTGTATTTCTCACTGGGATTATTTATGACTGAAAAAATTAAAGAAGCCAGGCATGGTGGCTCGTGCCTGTAAACTTCAGTCTCTGAAGCGGCCGAGGCTAGGGATCATGGTTTGAGTCCTGCCTGTGGCCCATAGCGAGCCCTAGCTCCAAAAAAATAGATGGGTGTGGTGGCGTGCGTCTGTAATCCCAGCTACCTGGGAAGCTGAGGCTGGGGATTGCTTGAGTCTGTGGTACCTCGGGCAATGAGAGCCTGTGGTTCCGTGGGCAAAAATGGTGAGACCTAGTCTAAAAAAAAGAAAAAAAGAAAAAAAAATTAAAGACTAGGCTTCCAACCCTCAAGTGACCTACAGTGACAGAAACTCATATTGGAAAATCAATACTCTCTCTCTCCTAAATATTTGGATTTCTGCCTTCAAGGATACATGTCTTTGTCTTCTCAGTTATTATAAACTCTAAAATGACATCATTTATTTGTTCTTGTTTCATTTTTGCAGTAAGAAGGCATAGAGCCACCTGAGGAAGCTTAGTCATCCTTCACTTGATGTGATTGATGATCGCATTTCAGGATTTTGCTTTCAGATCTGCTGTCCTGGAAATACAAGTGTTAATGTATGCAGAGTCACTGGTCTTGCTGAAAAAAAAAAAACTGGCCAGGAACACATCAAATTAAATTTAAACAGGAGGACAATTGATGAATTTACACTAACATAACTCCATCACTCAGGACATGTAGTTGCTTGCATTAAGTGATAAATGTAGTCTTTCTATGTAGTTAAATATAACATGAAAAGTCAGGTTGTAAGTTAAATTCATGAAATTAGATCAATCAAAATGAGTTGTATGGTTTTAATCATTAGGATATCATTCCATAAAAACCTGATGATTAGATAGAAATATTTAAATATGAAATGTTCCACACTGTATTCAGGACGTGTTAAAGACACTGTGTTAAAGAAGTTGTTATGTGTGGGGGTTTATTAACTCTATGCTCATATGTTATACATTTTCATTTGAAGGATTATAAAAAATGAGTTCTATAAAGATAAAATAAAACCTTCCAGAAATTCACAGATGAAAGGACTTTTAAATTCTCAAGGAAATGTTCTAGAATCGACATCAGCAGGCTTCTGGAGACAAAACTGGAGACAGAATTTTCTAGGGTTTCTGAGAATATACTCCCTTCCCATAAACTCCACAGTATGTTCAATTTTGAGATACACTGTCATTATTGACCCTGGTCAACACCAAAAACACTGTTGACATCTGTGGATGGTGTAATTCTGCTGGTTCTTTGGTTTATTTATTCCTAAGCAAATCACTAGTTTTCCTAATCAAATCACTAGTTTTCATTAACTAGCTTAGTTAGTGCCTTGTTTACTGCTGGTCTATTAAAGAGTTTAAATAATATAAGCATATCTTTGCTTCACCCACCCTTTTCTCTTTGTTCTCCTACCCAAGTGATTGACAATGTATGATATCCCCAGCAATAAAAAGGACAAGATCTTGCTCTCAGCAGCATTCTGCACCATACAGCTTGCTCTGTAACTTGTTTCTTTTATCAGTATGGCTTTGCCCATACAACAGACTATTAGCTATTTACCTCTTTATTAAAAACTAAATCTTGCTGATCTTTTGCTAGTTCTTCAGTCATAAATTACCTACAAATATTTGTTTTAATCCAAGTTTCAGTAATATTTACTCAGAAAGCCATACCTGCAAAAACATAAACATATTTCCCTGCAGTCCTACACTTCCCAAAATTTACCTATTTCTGCTTATGTGTGAGTAATTTGGCTCACTCCCTAAAAGCAATCTTGTGTTCCTCTCTTCAAATATTCCAGTTGCTTTTTGTATGATTTCAGCTAATTTCCCTAACACAAATTAATTTTTATTGGCATGGAGAAGTGGTTTGCTTTCTCAGAAAGGTGAATTTTTCAGCAAGATGAGAGCTTGTGAGGATCCATGCTTATTAGAAAGATAAACTTTTCAGATTTCACAGTGGCTTGTCTTTGTGCCAAGAATGAGATGGATAGTCTAGAATATATTTATGATAATAATGTTTCTCTTTCTCTTTCCATTTCTCTTCTGTCACCATGTTTATAAGTCAGCTTGCATAGGCCTCAAGATTCACAAATTTTCATGCAAGCAGCTATCTTCTTGCTTTCCTCTCAAAATTTTCTTCTTTTGCATAAGGAATACACACTTATTGCTCAAATTCAGCTTATTATGTCAGTCCAACAAGTCTCAATAAAATTTAGGAGATCTTATGAACCACTCTAAATGTATATAGTTGCAACTTTTAACAACATCTGACAAAGCAACTGTGTTTGTCTTTTCAGTTCCCTTATTTTTCCATGTTGATTTTATAAACAATCTTAACATGGCAGAGAGTTGGAGTAGTGAGAAAAAGTGCTCTGTAATTACAACTATCTTGACCATCTTCTCATCTTTTGTGAAGCTCAATGACTAATTGCCAAGCATCAATCATCTAGATGCTACTGCAAAATGAAGAGGCCAGAAGCCAGGGAGAAATACAAGAACATCAGGGGTCCTGCATGACTTGGTGTTATTACTGAGCTGTGAGTGGGTTTGTATTAACAGAAGAATAGAACTCCAGTAAAGCAGTGATCAAGGAGTTTCATGGACTGTGCTGGATACATCAAGTTCTGAAGAATGAGAAAAGAGAGAGCAAACAGAACAATGGAAAGTCTTCCATCACCTCTGTGCTCTTTTTGCAGAGCACCTTCATTTCATTACTTCAACAATTACCAAGATATTAGGTTCGGTTCTTAGCTATTCATCACACAGAATCTGTTTCCATTTGAATATCTGATCCAAGCATCCAAATCTGATTATACATTCAATCATCGCTAAAATCCATCTTCTTAACCAAAGACTGGGTCTTCATTCATTCCATCACTTTCCTCCTCTCATCATCTCAAGCTCATTATTCCCATTGTCCTGGGAAGATTTCGCGTCTGTTCTCACCATGGGGTCAAGACAGAGACAGAAGTCAGTCCCTGACTCTTGTAGACTTCCAGCCCCACTCTTCCTCACCCATCTTGGAATCTCCAGCTACACTGATGTATTTTGGACTCAGTCATCTTGTCACTGCTCTAGGGGGCTCACTGGTCTACCCTGAGCAACTATGGCCACCCCTTCTCGAGTTCCTGCAATGCCAGGAGGCTGTTTCTTCATCTGCTTAATGATGATGATGGGTCCTCTGCCCACGCAGATGATCACTAAGAGAACACAGAAGAGCTGGTGAGAGTCATATTTACACATTACTGTTACCACATAGTTATTTGAGAATCCTGTCTGGAACACTAGTAATTTTATACATTTTCTTTATTTTGATTGCTTGCTTGATTGATTATGTATATTATCTTACATTGTTGTGTACCCCACATTTCTCCCACCATGATATCACTTGTAGATTGCCATTCTGGTTCACTCCATAGTTCTTCAGGGCTTCTCAAAATAAACCCTTTAGGATAAAATTTTCACTAAGCTAAAAATTTAATAAAGTCTTCCTACTTTTACATTTGATGTCTTCTTTAGTCTGGGTTTTCTTTCTCCTTTGTATACTTGTGTCAAGATATTCTTAGAATAGAGGGTTCCCTCTCTCCACATCCTTGCCAGCATTTGTTGTTTCTGCTTTATTTTTATTTACCTTATTTTAAAGTGGGCCATATCTACAGTCTGGAAGCTTTTCCTTTAGCTTTGTCTTCACATATCATTGTTGAAACTGTATCACCTGTAGTCTTTTAAAATACTATACTATTTAATTATGCTTTTGTTATTATTATTTTTATTAGTCTACTTGAATTTGAGCAACTCTCACACTATGAAACACAGGGAAGGGGTTCCATAAGTTTTGATTGACTGATATAAGCATTATGGGAACAAACTGATTGGATGATGTTAATAAAAATTCATTACCTTCTTGGATTTCAAATTGCTAAATATAGATATCCTTACAGATCCTTGTGGTCAAGTGAACCACAAGGACAAGTCAACCTCGATAAGAAATTGTTTCAACACTCTCGTGCTACTGACATTAAGTCATAACTGAACTTGATGCAACGGGCAGATGTCTTATTCATCATACTTTGCCAGGCATTAGGGTAAATGTTTAAATAATATAATGATAGAAGTCTTGTTGGCATTTCAATTCCAGCTTCTTAGGCTCTGAAAGACAGTTTCTCCCTCCCAGGAGAAGGAAAGTCCATCTAAATGTCCACTCACTGCCTGGGCAGCCATGTCCTTTCTCCTGTTTCTGTGCAGTTGGAGCTGCTGTTGGCACTTGGTGATGAAGTGTTGCTGATTGATTCTCATAGATTCACTCCTTCCCCCTTCCCACAACAAAGATCCTGTTTTTAATCACCTTGCTTTGTACTTCCTTTGCCTTATCCATTATGCAGGGAGGTCAGCTAGTTACATTTAATATGACTAATTAAAAAGAGAACTCCAAGGTAAAGTGCACAGAGGCAGGCTGGTAATTGCAGAGATATCCGTGAATAATAATGACAATTAATGAGACCCGTAATAGCTTTGTAAATAGTCATTTGCCTACTCACAGGAGGTAAATAGTGATTTACACTTAGCGAGGAGTGCATCTGAGCATTCTATTTTTCTGCCTTCCTATGTCAACTCTTTTGTATTCCAGAAATTTCTCACATGGGAAGATATGGAGCTATGCTCTGATGAGAACATGCTCCAATGCAGGGGACACACAACATCTTTTTCACATGTCTTATGTACACAACATTCTCAATTCTATTCAATGGAAATACTTTTGTGAGTGGTGATAAGCGTGGCCAGATCCAATGCAGAAAAACTGTATAGAGACTCTTGGAAATAAAACCTTCAAATTTCAAAGCAGGGTGGTGTCATCAGTTATCTGAGAAAACTGAGGTCAAGTAAGGTAAGATCATTTGTTTGAGGTCTTATAATATGTTTGGTACAGCTGGATCAGGGAGAAAGAAACACTGATATTTGTCTGTGACCTTCACAGAGCAGACCAGAGGGCTTTGGAAGTCTGTTCTCAATGCCTTGTTGTTGTTTAATAGTTAAAGGGTATATAAATGGCAGGTGGTTAGAGCAGGGATATAAAATTGCACAGATGAAACTGACAAGGAAATATGACTAGAATAAGAAGCAGCCCAGAAGGAGGAACTTGCCCAACCTCATGCCAGGTACAGGATCAGGATGATGGGACTACAATCTGCCTCACCCAGGAGGGATCCCAGGAACTTGGTTTCTGCAAATTCACTAGCTTCTGCTTATCCAGGAGCGCTATAAAACCAACTCTCCTTTGGGTAGATTCCCAGAAGAGCAATTGCTGGGTCAAATGATAGTTCCATTTCCATTAGTTTGAGGTTCCTCCACACAGCTTTCCATAGTGGCTACACCAGTTTACATTCCCACCAGCAATGTAAGAGTGTTCTTTTCAAATTGGGTACAAAGGGACACTTGTACCTGGATGTTTAATGCAGCGCAATTTATAATTGCAGGACATGGAAACAACCCAAATGCCCCAAGATAGATGAATGGATGAAAAAAGAGGTGGTATGTATACACAATGGAATATTACTCATCAATTAAAAATGACAAATTTGATGAATTTATGATAACATGGATGGACCTAGAAGAAATCATATTGGCAGAAACAAGTCAGAAAGAAAAAGACAGAAACCAAATGGTCTCACTAATATATGGAACATAGGAAAAACAAGCAAAAGGCCAGGAGGAAAAGTCAAAATAAACTAACAACCAAACCAAAGTATACAATTGGGGGAGGGTGAACGGGGGAGAGGGGAGGGATTGGTCAGGAAGGGAAGGTGGTGGGTGATCCCTGGGGAATACAAAGATGTGAAATACATGCATACATATATATATAATATATATAATAATATAATATATATACATATATATATATATATAATGAAGTAAAATTCAAAAGCATTAATAAAAAGCACTCTCCCCTGACTTTTGGGGCACAATCCTAGAGGGAGCACCCCCACAAAGCCCACTGGTGAATACAGCCTCTTCTCTCCCCCTCTCTGAGTCACTGGCCATTCTTCTGGGGCCACTGTCACAACAAAACAAGCAGCATCAATGTAGCAAAATCAAGAGGAAGGAGAATCATGAAAACATAGGACCCTGGGCATCCTAACGAGGTAGAAACATCCAAGCATCTTGCCCTGATTTGAAAGCAAGCACCCAGGCATGCTTAACTCCCACAGAACACTTTTCTGTTGGTGTAATCAGTCTCCTCAGTTCCTTACTATACACTGAATCCTCTATATGTTTTAAGGACATAAAAACAATTTCTTAAGAACATGGTTTCATCTCTCCCTAAATTGTTAAACTTGCTAATTTTTTTCCTTAGAACTTCTGTGTGCTCAACTTTCTCATCTGGGGAAGGAGATCTTCCTATTTTGCTAGTGAATGCTGATGAATCCTTCAGATCTTAGATAAAGGGGTACATCCTTGAGATTATTTCCCCCCCACCCCCGTTCTGACAAGGTCAAATCCATCCCACCTTGTAGCCTGTCACAACATTGTGCAGTAGATGTCCTGGTTGTCATTGTGTATTTGATGTCCCGTTCATTTGCTTAATAGCGATCTTTAAACCAGTGCTTAAAACCCAAGGAGACTAGGCCAGTGCCTGTTCTTATTTGTTGTTGAGTTACTCTTTTCTAGCTTGTACTAAGTAGTAGGTGCTTAGTTTTAACAAATGAATGGATAAACAGATGGAAAGAAATGAAGTAGAGGAAAGCACATGGTACCTGGTTTTCAGCCATGAGGCTGGTTATAGTCCTGCAAGACAGAATCTATATCTGCACGATTCACTTTTGAGCCTTTAGCATCTGGCCATTACTTGACATGCGGGCTTACAAAATATGCTATGTGGTTGAATGGACACTCGCCCATCCACAGAAGGTAAATGTGGCTCTTAAGACTATATTTAAAATTCTAAAAATATAGGCCACTGGAAAATCCATTGTTTTTGTGTGATATCTACATAAGAAATGATTTAAGTTGACCCCAAGATTCTGTTGCTTGAGAGACATAAGTACCAGCTTTTCAGGCTTATATGCTGAATGAGGTTCTTGCATTGTCTGCAAGAGGAAGTTTGTGAGGATGGCTTGGGAGTTCCTCTTGGATTCTATTTACCATTCTTGTGTCTTAAAATTTAAGGAAGTCTGTAATAAATGGTACCAGGGTAGCAGATACTCACATGCAAAAAGATGGAATTGGATCATCTACCTAATACTATGTACAAAATGAATGCAAATGGATCAAAGACCTAAGTGAAAGAGCTGAAACAAGAGTTTTAGAAGACAGAAGATCAAATCTCTGTGTTTTCTTTACTGACACTACCAAAAGTAGTAGTGACAAAATTAAAAAAAAAGAATTGTATTTTATCCACATTAAAATATTCACAAATCATAACTGTTAAGGGGCTTATATTGACAACTAATTAATCACATTTACAATTAATATTGAAAAGGCACGTTACCTGATTAAAAATAGATAACTGATTTGAATAGACATTTCTTCAAAGGATATTTACCATTATCCAGTAAGCAAATGAAAACATCAATATCTTTTGTCATTATATAAATGAATATCAAAAACCCAGTGAAATACTACTTTATATTCACAGATAACAAAAATAAACAAAGCAGACAGTAACTTAGTGTGGATGTGGGAAAATTGTTCTTATCAGAGATAACTGGAAAAAACTCAAAATTTTAAGAAAAAGTTTCCATAGATCTAGTAATTAAATGCTTAGGTATGTACTAAAGAGAAGTAAAAAAAAAATGTAAACAGAAAAATGGATACACTAGTTTTCATGTGGTTGTTATTTATAATAGCCAAAAGTGGAAATCTGATGCCAGGCTTTCAAGAAAATGTTGTTGAATATAAATGAAGTATTGATACACACTACAGAATGGATAACTCTTGAAAAATTACACTAAGTGAAAGAATTCAGGCAAAAATATTATATTGAATGATTGAATGATGAGTTTTATGTGGCAAACCTACAAAAGGCAAATCCATAAAGACAAAGTAAGTAAGTGGTTGTCCAGATCGTGAGAAGGGGTGAGTCTGGACTAAATGTTATTGGGTACAAAATCTCTTTTGAGGGTTATGGAGATACAAGCTTGAATTTAAGACCTAGGTAATGGTGATGTTTACATAATTTTGTGAATATAATAAAACATACTGGATTTAAAGTGCAAGTTATGGAACACACATGTTCTCAATAAAGTTGTTATTAGAAATGAGCAGAAAAATCTCAAGTGTAAACAAGAATGTATATTTGCATTCTTGATATTACATTCTAAGATTAGCTGAACCTGATAGTGAAGGAGGCTATGTTTTAAAATAGACTATTTTTTAAAATCTGAGAATTTATACAGAAAAATAATTCTGAGATTATTTTTGCTCAAAATATATGTATATTTACTCCTGACAAAATAAGCCATTTAGAACAGTAATGAATATATTAGACTGTGAATTACAATTAGATAGGATGCTGATATTTAAGCATCATGAAATATTTCCTACATATATTCAGAACTAATAATCAGGTAAGAATTTGTCACTTGGTCTAGCATAAGAGTTTTGTCATAAATTGATGTTGACTTAATTCAAGTACTTTTTTGCCTCTTTAATATAAAAATGTCTACTATTTTTCATCTGCTAACATGGTCAATTGCATTAATTGATTGTTTAAATTGAAAATCACTCTTGCTTTTAAATTAAAGATTAACATATAACACAAAGCCCTGTGTGTTTGGCTACCTTCTTTCAGGTCTGAAAACTGGGAGGCGCTAGAGAGTAGCCATACTCTGTAGCTGGCACCAAGTATAGTCCTGGCTGTGAATTTAGTGCCTTCTTTTAGAGAAGGCTGGTGAGCTGCTACAGGTACAGGAGGACATCATAACTAAGGTGAGATTCATTTTTTTATTGGGGTTTGTGCTCACAGAAATTGTGTCATTATAGCACTAAATTCACTTGGGTTTGTAGTGAAGTATTGTAATGGAGAGGACTGATAGGTGTTTTCATGGTTCCCTCTTTGGATGGATTTTATCAGGTTCACTCACAGAGGGCATCATCATGCTCTTTTCCTAGATTGTGTGATATATGAACCTAGGCAAGGTTTCAAGGTCAAGAACTGGTTCCATTATTAAACCACCCGCTGGATTTCACAATTTTGTACTGATTTCCACTTAAGAATTTCCTTCATTGTCATACAGATCCAGTCATTCACCAACATCTTCCTGATGATTATTTTACCCTTACTTATGGTGCTTATTAGACTTCTGAGCCCTTATCATTCCGAGTCTGTCTAAGAAAAACCATCAATGCTACCTTGCTATCAATGGATGGTTCCATGCTTCCAAATCTTATATTCAGAAAGCTGTAAGACACAACTCCTTGGAACAAAACAAAGTCAAGACTCATGTCATCTCAGTCTGAGGACTGTACTATCACTTCTACAACATGTGCCAGTGACCTAGACTTCCACCATCACATTAAACGTGGAAGGGTTTTGCCCCACAGCTATGAAAGTGACATAGGGAAGACAGTGAAAATTGGCACGGAAGTTCTGAAGAGTCATGCCATCAATAACTCTTTTTAAAAATGTTGCTTAACATTTTTCTTCAAATATACCCACATTTGAAGGAAATAACATTCTGTGGAATAAATGTTCTCATGTTTGCAACCATCTCAGAGGCTGACTGATGACAGATACAGTAAGTGATGAAATTAGGGAGAGAAAACAGATCATGCTTTTTGTGTATTTCTTTTCTTCCACACCACATATCTCAGTGAAGTGAACAGAGGTGCTGAAGAGATGGGTACAGATGATGTAAATATTCCATATTTACATCATATGTAAATTTGAATTGCTTTCTATAATTTGAATTGCTTTCCAAAGGGCATCTTGCCCCATTCAGCAGGAAGCCTGGGCAACATTAAATTTTTGAATGGCAGAATAGAAAATCAGGTATTTACCAAAAGGGCTTGGGAAGACTCAAGGGCTCAGTTCTCTTTCTTCCTATTTTGACTAATTGACCTATTATCAACGACTTACTAAGTAGGTGTTTGGAAGGACAGAAATGTGATCTGCTTCATGGATATTCAATGTGGGATTAATGTTTGAAGACATTTAAATTCTGTACAACACAAAACGACTTTCTCCCTTTTATTCTTTTAAAACCTCTGCTTATGAGCATTAAGGGCTTGATTATCTTAATCCTACAAAGACAGAACATTTAAAGTTTAAAGAAAGTAACCTATTCCATGGAATTACAGCAAACTTTAAAATGTCAAACTGCCATCATGAATACCTCGCTACTTTACCATCACATCTTGGTACTGCACAGAGAGGCATTTTATTTATTTTTATCTATGTTATAGAATTCTCTTGCAGAACAAAACTATTCACTCCTGTGTTGCAGTGATCTTCTAATAAGTAACTTCTCAGATGATATGTTCCAGATGAATGTGGATAATATCATTTACCTGTGAGTCATGGAAACACCTTCCAGGTCCCTTTGGATTCCACATAAACACTTTGAAAAATGTAGAAATAGACAAGAAACTCAAATCTCTATTAGAATAATCTCTAACCCCCTACTATCTCATAGTGTCAGATAATCCTTAATTTTTATTGTTTTCCCTGTATTCACGGGACCCTAAGACTTCACTCTCTCCAAGTCCAGATTGCTTCTAACTCTATGGATAGATGGAGGGCTCAGCTTTCCAGCACTTCCCCCACCCTGTGTGTAAGGTAAGTGAGTTAGCCAAGCTTTTTCCTCCATGAGCCTGTGTGACCAGCACCTGGGGTATTGCATCTTCGCATGATTGTGTAGTCCAGTGGGTGTGCGCATGTGTGGGTGTGCACACCTGGGCCTAGGGGGCTAAAGAGGCACAGAAAGCACAATCATGAAAAAGCACAAGCAAATGCCAGATAGAGAGCTCAGAGAAAGAGAGTAAAGATTCTTTACTCTCTTTGGGAGGTTGAAGGGGGTTCACCTGCCTCCCACACTCCCCACCCCACTACCCAGTTCTGGTCCTGCCCTGCCTGGAATGTCTGTGTAACTGTTAGAACCACTAAAGAACTGACATGGACTGGTGAGCCTGACGCCTGTCTCTACAATTGGTGATGAGGATTGGTGACATGATGCTGTGAAGCTTGCAGTCCTTTTGTGTCTGTAGGGAACATGGAGTTATTTAGACTCCTTTCCACCTCCCTGTGTGAGGTTCTGTGGCAGCCACCTGTGGCCTCGCTTTCCCCCAGGCTCCATTGCCCACATGTATTAGGGTATTGGTATAAAAAGTGACTAGAGCACAGGGCACACAAAGACAACCTTCCATAAGCCGGCCCATTTTGGCCTGATTTCAGTTTCTAGGAGCTAAAGAAGACTATCAGAGCCATTAGTATTCTCTTCACAGGATTTTTAATTGTGAACCAGGGGAAAACCAGCTTGCAAGGAAGCAATCACTTGAGTCTTCCCCTTACCTCCAAGGAAACACAACCCCTTTAAGCCCTGCTTCTCAGGCCCAGGTGAGTCTGCACACACTCACTGGGCCAGGAATACATCACAGGTGCTGATCAGAGAGGCTAATGGAGGAAGAGCTCGGATAACTCATTTACCCTACATGACCCTAATCATTTTAAGTCTGGCCCCTAATTTCTCCACATTTTGCCTCAAGTTCTTGTTTCATCCACTCCTGGAAAGTAAAGACACTCACAGAAATATAAACAAGAGCAATGCTCATGACTTTCTCAGAGATAAAATCTACAATCATATTAAAGTGAAGCAATAATTTTCAGATGCTACCTTAATATGGCAAGGCGTTTTTTTTTTTTTTTGTTTGTTTCTCTCATAGGACATAGAACATTTAAGATAATTATGCAAAGGATTTCAATTTCCCAATTTTGATATATTTCCAACCTGCAGAAAATCATGCATCAAGATTAAAAATAATACTCTTTGCTACAGTGACTTAAATGTTTTAATATAATAAAATATTGCACACACATCTGTAGTCCATGATAATGAGTCAGTGTAACTATTTCTCATGCACAGGTTTATGTTTTACCACCTGTGGGTGTGATATTGCTCCCCTTTTTCTGATGTCTCTGCTCCAAGCAAGGGGTCTATCGGTATTTATTGCTGAACCTCTGCAAACGTTTACCTCATATTAACCCAGTTTCAGCACAGACAACCAAGGAACAGAAAAAAAGGACTTGCTTAAGTTTTGGGAACCCCATGCTATTCAGATGGTTTAGTGACATTACACACTTAAGGGTTGCATTCATTATATAAAAGGGAAAACTGAAGCTCTGAGATAGGTCGTTAACTTTGCTCAGATCCCATGGGAATAAAGAACCAGAATTTGAGATTCATTTGACATTGTTCCTTGAGTATGAGGGGAGAAAGTTGAGGGTCTCTGCTCTCTAGAATGGGTTGATATCTAGACTGTGAAATGGTTAATGTTAATGTGAAATGAAGACTAAACCTACCATGGAGTGTGAGTATCATTTTCAAAGCAAATCACCATTACACTTTATGTAGGTTGATAGCAGAAACTTTGTTTGAATGCATGCCAGAATAAAGGAGATAACTGTAAAATGAATTTGCTAATGATGAGATTCTGAGACTTCAGTAAATGTACACACTAAAGGTGACTACTATAAAGACAAAGAAAATGTCTTATAAGTCAATGGCTAGAAATGATGAATGAATCAAATGAAATATGTCTAAACATTTCTTAGTACATTTTAACTGCATTTACTTTTAAATATGAACTTTAAATAATACCATTGTCTCAAAGTACTTCTATCTTCAGCTGTACTGACTCAAATAATATATTTAGAAAATACTGCAAAATGCAGGGATTCATGCCCATCTGCAATGATTTTCTTAGCATGTGACTTTGTTAGTGGTAAAGAAGATATAAGGATATGTTGAATCAATGCATTTTATTTTGAATGCAACAAATAGATGGTGATTATTACAAATATTATTTTTGTGTTTCCTAAGATGTGGGGGCATACAATTGAAGACTGATTTGTTGTCAAATATTTATCTTTGTTTTAGCTAGGTCATTTGTAACTTGTATCTATTGATTTTACCTTGAATGTGATTTCATAACAATGAGCAGTTCATGTCCTAATGTTTTTGATGATCTCCACAATATGGCTGCAATACCTAGACATAGAAGGTTCTGGAAGGTTCTGGAATGCTGCTCCAAAGCTTAATGAGCAGTGTGTCCCACAAGCAGTTGGAAATTCTCCACAGCCATGTGACTGACAGAAACAAGGTAGTGAAGCTAGTAAATATTATTACTAAGCTGGGACAACATAGTATCTTCCCAATACTGCACTTAACAAATAACCTGGAAATTTAACTGGACTGAGAATTTTTTCTCCTAACATTTTTTATAAGGTACAATGATTGGCAGGAAAAAAAAAAAAACACAGCACTACATGCATCATTATTATAATGAACACAAAATAAGCCCAGCGATGAATACTGGTGGGCAAGAGGGTTAATATTTTCCGAGTGCTTATTTCGTTACTGACATGAGCTACATCATCATGTAGGTTATCTTAGAAGATGCTTATCAAAACATCTGTGACTGGATATGTTTATTGCCACTGTGATGATGAACAAAGTGAGGGCTAGCGTGTGTGGAGCAGTTTTGTTGGGCAGAGGATTAAGGGCAGGAGATGCAGTCTCCTTTGGGTTTATCTCAGAGCAACACTTCTTCCTAGGCTACAACAGAGCCAAAAGTGAGCAAGAAAAGCCTGGAGAGTGAATGTACTGGAGTTCCCCAGCCATGGAGATTTTGAGATGGAATCTGGCCTGTGATGGGCTGATTAGTGTTCTTAAGGTCAGCACCTGGGGAAGGGAGTCGGTGAACTGAGGGTATAGAAGGAGAGGTCAAATTGTGATGAGACCCAGGATGGATGTCCCCCAGCTGCTCCCCAAGAGGGACACTGTGGGAGTTCTTCAGTTGTGCTAGGAAGGCTGTACTTTATAACTGTGCGTCAAATTTCAAAGTCATTACATGTGCGCTGCTAAGAAAAGGGACCCTTGGAAGGGAAGCTGGCTCTCTGGAGCAGAAACCGTATGGCAAAAGAGACAAAAGAAAAAAACTAAAAGAAGTCCAACCAAATGGGAAAAAATTTTCGCCCTCCACAAGAGTGATAAGGGATTAATAACACAGATCTACAAGGAACTCACACAACTAAACAAAAACAAAACAAGATGTCCAATCAAAAAGTGGGGAAAAGAACTAAAAAGGCACTTCTCCAAAGAGGAAATACAAATGGCCAACAGACACATGAAAAATTGCTCAATATCACTAGCAATCAGAGAAATGCAAATCAAAACCACAATGAGATAGCACCTTATACCAGTAAGAATGGCCCACATCAAAAAAACAGGCAACAACAAGTGCTGGCGTGGATGTGGAGAGAAAGGAACACTCTTACACTGCTGGTAGGAATGTAAACTCGTCCAGCCACTATGGAAAGCAGTATGGAGAACCCGCAAACTAATGAAAATGGAATTACCATTTGACCCAGCAGTCGCACTTCTGGGAATCTACCCAAAGGAGACCTCAATGGGGGTACAAAAGGACACCTGTGCTTGGATGTTTATTGAAGCACTATTTATAATTGCAAGGTCATGGAAACAACCCAAATGCCCCAGAACAGATGAGTGAATGAAAAAGATGTGGTATATATACACAATGGAGTATTACTCATCAATTAAAAATGACAAATTTGATGAATTTATGGAAACCTGGATGTATCTAGAAGAAATCATTCTAGCAGAAACGAGCCAGATAGAAAGGGACAGAAACCAAATGGTTTCACTAATATATGGTCAACCAAATGAAACTGCACAAGGGGAGAGTGGAGACCAGCTGGAGCGGGCGGGGAGGGGAGGTGGTGGGTGACCCCCAGGGACTGAAATGATGTGAAATATATATAAATAAATTTAAAAATTAAAAAAAAAAAACTGTCGCAGAGAGGCGGATGGCAGCAGTGCTCAAAACAGCTGGACAGTTGAATAAGTTTTTACACCCACCTTGATAAAAATACAACATAAAGAAATCTTGCATGTTGTCATTTATTGTCATTGCTGTTTACATATGATATTCTCCTCAGCTTGAATGTAGCTATGGAATTTGTTTACCTTCCCTGGTTTAATGTATTAATATTAAGTTGTTTAGTGCATTAGGTACTTAAAGTAACAATCTAACATGTGTGACTGCATGTACAGTATGTTTTGCTGATTTTCTGCTGTTATTTCAAAATAAGTGTACAAAAATAATGGGAGAGCTCTGAAAATATACAATTGTAAGCATGAAGGAGAACTTGGGAATTTCAACACTAACCCCCTTGTCAAATATCATATATAGCTGTGAGATTTATTTCAAGCTATACTTTTACCACAAAAGAGAGACTTTTATTCATATTTAGAAAGTTTTCAAAAGGCTTAGTAACATTTTGATTTTTTTTAAATGCAGTACCAAGTCTTCCAAACTATAGTTTTATTTTTTTCATCAAGTCAGCTAAATAGAGAACACATTGCTACTTGCTAATTTACCACCTCAGAGTTCAGACTTAGTAATTGAATTCTTCTCAATAAATGTAGAGGCGCCTATAATATATTTATAGCAATTGAAACATTTAAAATGATGCATGCTTAGTTTATGAATATTCTATAATATGTAATAAACTTTTATTTTTTAGCATTATTTTTCTGGAGGCCCAAGTGTTTGTCATTTTAGTATTTGCCTTTAAAGTGTACACCTGGAACTCGGTAAATATGAGCACAATTTAATCTTCCCTTTGAAGATATGTTTCATTCTTTAGATGCAACAAAGAAGTCTTAAAAGTATAATGTCATGCCGAAGTACATAGGCATCTGGAAGGCAACTGAGTTTGTAAAAATCACAGTAGACATTTATTGTCTAGATTTATTACAAATTTATCAATCTAAAATTCACTTGCTCTTACTTATGTGCATCAATTGTGAAACAAAATTTTGGAAGTACCCTTAACATCAGAGACAAGCTACACTCAATGACCATTAAAAAAAAGGGTATTTTCCAAATGCTTTTTATGACATTGTGCTCACATTCCTTGGTGTCTCTTCAAGGTAACTTGTTCCTTTCCTTACTGTTTAAGGATTTAAATTTTACAAATAATAAGCAGATGTGGTCTATTCGTTGTACATGCAAACATGCCCTTTGCTCTTCACATAATTTCTGTGCTACCAATGTCTTAATTTCTACCCATGTCTATAATAAGCTAGATTATCTATTTCCCTTAATTCCTGGGGCATACTCCTTAGAGTGAGCTTGATTTCAAAATGCCGTTGCTGCTGCAAAAATTAAGACTGACCTTGACCTTTTGGTTAAGGACTTCAAACCCATAAATTTTAACACTACAGTTTGAAAAAAAAATGCAGTTTTCATTCTGATCATTTGATTTGTCCTAAAAAACACAATGAGGGCACAGTATTTTCCATCCTGCATCTAACTTTCACATGGTTCTTTTATGAATTTTCATTTTTAAATAAATGTTACATCTGGTTAAAGAAACTGCTCAAAATATTAAGCATGATTTCAGAGTTTAAACCTCTCTACAAGCCGGGCATGGGGGCACACACCTGTAATCCAAGTGCTGGAAGGCAAGAGGCCAAAGATCACTTGAGTTCATGGGTTTGAAACTACCCCAGGTAATACAGCAAGGCCTAGTCTCAAAAACATACAAACAAAAATAAAATTCTTTACATTCACTCAGCTGAGATTACAGAGGATAATGGTTTCTAACTCCATGGTGCAAAGCCAGCTTGTTTGTGTGACAGCTACACCTGACAACAGCTTGCACTGCTGAGTGCACATCTGAATGCAGCTCAACTTTGAAAGAGATGCTGAAGCTTCACGCAAGTTTTCTATGTCATTCAAGCCTGAGCAAAGAATCATTTTTGAACTGCTCATTTTCTCTGTCAGATGAGAGAAGTTTCGAGATCCCAAATAAAGTCAATAGACCATCCAATCTTCTTGCATTGTGTGACTAGTTAACTGAGTTCTGGTTGGAAAGAAACCCAGTGAACTTAACAAGTCACCATTTATGACATTAAATTGAATCTCCTCTCCAATTTCTCTCCATTTCTGCTATTTCTGTGCTCCCTCCCCCCCACTCCTGACACACCCATGCCACTCACACTCACAAGTTGAAGCCAACATAGTTTCCACTAGGAAATGTTATGAGATCCCACTTATCTGGGTTAGGTTACCTCTAATTTCTCCCAGAAACCTGGGTGTGCTTTGGCAGAATATCAGCCACCTGCACTGAAACTGGTCATTTGTTGTTCACTTGTTTCAGTCCCAACAGCTTGAAGACAGAGTCGCATCCTTTTCATTAACACCTGGCAATGCCGAATATTTTAAGGACTCTATAAATATCTAGTCAGCAAATGATGACATTGTGTATGTGAAGTTGCAATCCGCTCTCTCTGAAAACGCGCAAGTTCAAACACTCGTGACTTACTCTGGGAAGCTCTGAGAAGCTCTGATACAGATGAAAACATTCAACCCATGAAAAGGATGGGTATTTCAGAAGAGTTGACATATAACATATTTAAGTTAATGGCCTGGGAACAATGAGATGAATAGGAACTATTTTATTTAATGAAATTGGCATTAGAAAGCACTTTCTAATTTCTTATTAGAAAATATTTTCTAATACCAGTTTCATACAGGTACAGAATAATAGTAGACATAATTATTGCCTAAATTAAAAATGGAATTCTAGTCACATATGGACCTGGCAATAATATTATACATGGACCAGCAAAAGGATTTTTCAGGTATGTAGGTGTTTTGAACATGTAACATGTTTTGTTTTATGTGTCAATGTGTAAATTACTAGGAAAATTAATATTCATGTTGCTGGTATAATGTATTAAAATTTGCTGGTATCTATTTTGTCCCCCAGTTTTTTATTTCTTTGTGGAACTCAACAATTATCATTTTGCTAAAATTGTAATGTCAATTGCATGCATTAATTTTATTTGTTTTCAAAATGATTAAGTATATTTAAAAGGGATCTTAAGCAATTTTTCATTGTAGTTTTCATTTGTTTCATTTATATTCAAAATCCTCTTAAATTATTCAGGTGCTAAATGATAACTTGATAAATTATGTATGGGAAATAACAGCAAGTATGCCAACAAAAATGAACGTCATTTCCTTAATCACGTTCATGCTGTTTAAACTTTCCCCCAATTTTTTGGCTGCTTTTAGAAATGAATTCAATGGTTTGCATTCTTTTTATCCTTCCTGAACTAAATCTGATACCAGAATATATATATATATATATATATATATATATATTCTGGTATCATATCAATATATATATATATATATATATTCTGGTATCATATCTATCTATCTATATATATATATATTCAGAATATATATATATATATTCTGGTATCAGATTTATATATATATATATAGCAGAAATATAGACATACATATAGCAGATACACATACATATAGATATAGCAGAAATATAGCCTCTGGGAAAATTGATTAGTGTCAGTGTGGCTGATAGTAAGTACAGGGTCATATTTGCAGCTTTCTTTGGTGTCTTCCTAGCAAGATAAAAAATAGCAACAGCAGAAATTATCCCCTTCTAGAGCTGAAAAAAAATGATCCATTTTATAATTTGGACTATGAGTTACATCCCTTGTCTCCCCAGGTGGTTTGTCTTACAGTCTACCTGGACCAAGGGGACCCCCCTCCCCCACCATCCTAGTTGCACCACAGGCCCTGCTCTGTTAGATCTCAAGGATTTGGTTTATATTTGTCACTTTCCTTGTTTTCCTGGCTTAATCATGACGTGGCTTGTTAAGAGCAGTACTTAAATGCATGTTCCTCTCAGCCAAGGTTTCTGCGTACTGATGTCCCTGAATCTAACACTGCTTTACTTGTCTGACTTCACTGTGAATCCCTGGTTTTTGTGCTTGTGATGTAATATATCTTAACCATTTCTGTTTTTCAGTGAGATTGTAAAGGAGGCTGGGAAACAACACACCTAGCGCTCTCTTTGGGGCAGAAAAGAGAGCTGCCATAAATCCACAGAACTTACTGCTGTAGCTCTAAGCTTTGAAGCAGTTCAATTTACTTCTTCCTACTGGGTCTAATTCATTAGACTCCTGCTATGAACCTTTCACTGGAGACTAGGAATCATAAAATCAACCAGAAAGAAAGGATTTGGTGATCACTGGCATACATGTCATCATGTGAAGAATAAAATTCTATAAAAAAAGGCATTTATTCACTGCTGTTAGAGATGAAACAACCTGAAAGACATAACATGACTGCTTTCCCAGTGATGAAACATGGAGTTTTGTGAGTTTTTCCATGGTTTGGTTTAGCAGCATGTTTGCCCTACAGGAGATGAGATTGCTGTGTAGATATGACTATAACACATGAGGTATGCATTTGTGTACTGATGTGATTTGAAGATGAGGACTTCTCTGTTATAAAAATATGTGTAGACAAAAAGGCACCTATACCCAAATGTTTATTTCAGTGCTGTTATTACAGTAGCCAGGCTATGGAAGCAACCCAAATGCCCTAAAGTATGAATGGTACAGAAAGCTGTGGTCTATGTACACAAAGGAATATTAGTCATCAATCAAAAAAGACAAACTTACGTCATTCACAGCAATATGGATGAAGCAGAAGGAATCACACTAGAAGAAATAAGCCAGAAGAAAAAAATAAAGAAAGAAAGAAATACTGGATGGTCTTAGTTATATGAGGGACAAAAGGAAAATAAACCAACAGACAAGAAAAATTTTAAACTAAGTTTTAGCAAAATTAAAACATACAGCATGAAGGAAGGGGGTCAGGGTGGGATGGGCACAAAAGACTAAGATATTGGCTCATGATAAGGAGGTGGGAGAACCCTGGGGTAGATAATGATGAATAAAATAAATAATATATAATATAAATGACAAATAAACAAACAAATAAGGGTAGACAGAAGTCTCGTGTGTCTGCATCTTCCCATACCTACTGGCAAGACTGATTTGATTAATTACCTTATTTAATAGTGGAATACATTAGTGAACAACCAGAAAAGTTTCAACCCAGATAGACAACCACTTAACCAATCAAACTCTAGCTGTTATTCTCTATAAAGATATATATTCTCTCTTTCTTCTGCTATTAACCATCATACTCTTCAGGATGGGGAAGGGACATCAGATTGTGATTTCAAATTTAATTTATGACTTTCCTTTCAAATTCCATTCAGTCTATTCTTGAATGCTTTAAGATACATGAAAATTACCCCTCCTCCAAGCAACTCATTTCATTTCCATTGCCCTATTGATTGGCAAAGACTTTTTTCCATTAAAAGGAAATTTACCTTTTGCTAACTCCTCATTTTCTTCATTTACTTGGTGTATAGTCACATGTCTGTCAAATAAGTTCCATTTTCTTCTTGTATTCTTCCTATGCTATAGTTTTATGTTCCTTCACCATCTTGGTTTCTCTTCATGTTGGCTATAATTTATAGAGGCAATAATGTGATGCTTTAGGGAGTACCAGAGGGAACAAAGAGCCAGTCCCTTCTCTCATGGAACACAGGGTATAGAAAGGGTAGAAGACAGGTGAACAAGCAAATGGCTCCTCTATCAGTTAGCGGCAAGTGGAAGGGGAGGAGTGAAGTTGGAAAGTAGATGGAAGAACTGTCTTGTGTGGGGTCTAGAAGGACATGTGGGATAAAGTGACCTTTAAGCAAAGACTTGAAGGAAGGGGCAATGTGTGTTGCCTAAAGCTGGAGAAACTATATTCATGTAGGCAAATAGTCTGCAGTCCAGCTGTAGGAGATGCTTGGCAGCCAGTGAAAGAGAATGGGACTAATGTGGACTGAAGAAAGAATTAGGAGAGAATGCCAACATGATGTGACACATGGGCCACTTAACAAGACACAAGGACTCCAATTAAAGCTCAAAGCTGCAGGTTTACTTGCCAGAAGCTGGTGCACCAGGGTCCCCAAGTCAAGGTTGCAAGAGAGATCGCAAGCAGTCTCTGTTACAATCTTTTATAGGGCAAAACCACCACCGCCCCCTATTGTGAAGCAAGCAAACAGGTGTAGGACACAGTCCCATAATTACAGAACATGTTCCCACACTCCCATAACTACAGGTTTGCAGTAATGCTGACATCCATCATCCATCAGGAGGATAATGCTAGCGCCCATCATCTATCAGGTGGACAAGAAGGTTGTCAAGAACAACCAGGAATAAGGGGAGGCAGAACAGGATGTTGGACCAGCCAGTCATGGTGGGTACTTTCCACCGAGGGCAGGGAGAGGATGCTGGTTTCAAAATGGAGGTTTTAAACAAAATGGAGTTATGTTGGTTAGTCTGCTTCCAACACGGAAACCAGGCCATAGAAGCTCACCTGAAGTAGGAAGTGCTTTTAGCTGGAAAAGGTGTTTCATCAATGTCAGTGTCCAGCAGGATGGGGAGTGCTTGGAATTCTGAACAGCCCCGGAGATAAAGTTAATAGGATTTGTAGGTAGAGGAAGGTTTGAGAAGAGCCAACATTGTTTTACAGAATTAAGACTGAAAAAATGTTAACTGGAAGGCTGTTAACTGGAAGGGTGTTTTCTTAGAAAGTGATAATAGTCCATTTGGCAAAAAGGTCCTTCCTTCATTGCCCTCTGGTGCAGTGAAGTACGCCCGAGAAATGCCACATGGTGGGCAATCAGATCAGTACAACAGAGTCAGCTATTATGTATAGATTTGCTGTTATTCACTCTCCTCATGACCTGGGCATCCAGTTATTAGAGGACACCAACAATGAATCAGCATCTGGGGAGATTCCTATTTTCCAGAATGAATTTACCATTAGATCTTGGTGTCATTCCATCCCCACTCTTTATGGCAGAGGTGAAACAGCTCAGTCCTCAGCCCCTGCCTGTCTCACCATGGACAGTGGTGAGAGAGTTGACCATCGAAATGCAGACCAAGTGATGGGTCTCTTTCAGAAAACCTCCATCTTCTCCCTCTGCTTTGGGAATGCTGATACAAGGTACTCTTGGGCTCCACGTGGTCCAAAGAGTAGCTTCTGTGTGTGAGGGAGAACGGCCCTTGCCAGCACAGGACATCACCATCCCAGTCACTTAGAACTGAGTGGAAATAGCCAGATGAGATACTATGTTTCTGAGGGAAGCATATTGGAAGGAAACCATGAGTACAGATTTTGAACATTTAAAGAGAAATTGATGCTTAGAAGGTAGAGATGAGAACAAGCAGGGAAAAACAAAGACCAAGGGAGTGACACTGAGTGGGAAAAATGAGTTTCTAAAATAATTCCCACTGCCATTAACCCCTACCTTGCTGGTGGAAATGCACCATCCTCACTCAGTATTGGTTCTTACAAGTGGGGGCATTCCTTGAGGTGATCATGTCCTAGGGCCATGATTGCCTATCAGGGGGAGAAGATGGCTGATATAGGGAGAGTGGGGAGCAATGTCTGCATCTGTGGGAGAGGCCAACTAACCATAAAGCATCCCTACACTGAGCAGAATAAAATGACCGGGTAGGATGTGTGCTCTTTCCTCAGGTAAAAGTTGAATGTGTTGCATGCTAAGGAAGAAGAATGTAATAGGTATTTAGTGAGAGGAAGAGAGAACTGTAACAGAAAATGGCTAGCTATTTGCCAGATCCACCTTCTTTTCTCTTGGTCTACAGCAGGACTACATTTACCACCCTGCCTGGATATCTGGCTTTGAGACCGAGTTCTGGCCAACTTGATACAGGTTACCATGCTACATGTTACTTAGAAAACATGCCTAAATGATTATATTCTCACTTTCCCTGTCTTACAAGCTTACAGTAATAACCCATATTTGTGTTTTAAAAATCCAAATCTAAAACAGATAGGGCTCCTGGATGATAAGAAGGAACATAATTTTGTCCCCAAAATTCTGTACCAATTCTCCAGCATTACTGATGATTGTATTTTATATTAGAGCAAGATAAACTTTCTATTGAGCTAGTGAGCTTTCCGAATTAATTGGCTACAGCACACCAGCTTGAACTAGTTGAGCACATTGACTTGAACAGTTGGATTTTTGAACCTTGCCTGCTGACTTTTAGATCCCTTCACATTTTACCCTACACAATTTCAGATCAATGCCCATAATTCCCAGTGCTTTCAGAATTGGACAGTTGGATATAGGAAAATAGTAGGAGGTATGTGCCAGGGAACTGAAAAAGCAATTAAAAAACCCTATTTGCTAGTACATTCCAAACTCCAATATTGGTACCTTTGATATCATCGCAAGGCTATTTTTATAAAAGTTTTCTTGAATAATGCTGAGGATGAAACCTGTAAAATTTTCTTTTCTAGGCAGGCATTTTTTCATTAGTAATATTCTTGGAGTGATCTATTTCAATTATTGGCTGATTTGCTAAAACGTATTGCTTTCTGGTTCATATGTTCTTGTTTGCTGAACAAGACATGGGAAGAAACATCACTTATGATTGATGGAAACTACATAGTTGCTTTACTTATATTCAAATGTCCATGGTCTCAGAAGTTTGACAAGTTTGAATTCTTCTAAATATCCAACAGTGTGGTCTGAAGATCACCGATATGAGGAATTCAAACATTTTATCTCAATTTATGTCTTGGCAACTGGCTTTCTGAGAAATACTTTTGGCAAATTTGGTTTCAAATGCTGTGGGAACACTTGGCCAGTGATTAAACATTAAGTTCAATACTCTATATTCCACATGGAAAAATATATATAATTAGTAACTGTTTTTATCCAATTAAACTATTAATGATATTATCTGTTCTTCAACCTTTAGACACTTTTGATCTCTTTTCCATTACATCTCAATTATAGCAACTCAGTCATTTTTTACTATTTATTATAAGATTTAAAGTCCACATTGCCAATTTCTCAGTGTGCCGAATAAAACCATCCTTACTGGTGGATTTCAGTTTAATGAGAATATCTCATTTTCATATTAGAACTTATTCATTCATCAATCTTAGAGTTCAGTTTCATTGATCATGCTCTATCTTTAGCTTCCTATCTTCAGTTCTTTTACACAGAAGAAAATGAGGGCTTCAAAATTTGGTGATGCACATCAAGACAGTTCATGGAACTAGAATTTAAAATCGAGTCACTGTTGCAGGTAATTATACTGTTATCACCTTGTTAATTCCTAGGATGACTTTTGAGTTGTAGTCTGATGCTTAACATATGCCCAATTCTATAAGAAATTAATTTAACCCTTTTGGAAGTTAACCCTTTTGGAACAGATTTTTAGATATGGATATCATGCATCTATAAAGAGATAAGTACGAAGTAACTAATAAGAATAAATACTGTTACAGTGGTGGCTACATACCAACTACTATTCTAGTTTTTTTTTTTAATTATTCATGCATGAGTCTTACAATAATGCAAGGGGTAGGTGCTATTATTTACAGTGCAAATAGGAGGACATTGCAGCACAGAGAATATACGTTATGTGATTGAGGAACTGCACACAATGACTGAACAGATTGTATAGTCAGGACTGAACTTGACTCTGGCTCCAGAGGCCACATAAGCCACAGGACGGTCTGCATTGCTCCAGGTTGGTATAGTTTAAAATTGAACTTTTGGAAATCAGGAGGGGCTGATACAAGTTGGTTCATTTCATGAAATAGCACACAAACTGCGAAATGCTTTCTATTGATAGAAGGAGGTGGTTATGCGTTAAATAAGTGCTACCCCTGACAATGGCATTACTGCACATCCCCTAAGTCTGTGGTCCTATTTTTTTTCAGTTTACCGTATTACTCAAGTGTCCTTAGGATCTCATCTGTGGAGAACATTGTTTATGTCTTTAATACACAATGACAGACTTCCATGGACTTAATTTTCTCACAAGGCTAAAGGCTTCTGGATGAGAAAGACTTTATGTGATTTCTAGACAATGTCCTAGGGATGTGCAGTAGAGAATTAGATGAGAACGGGGCAGCTGAGGGTTTCATAGACAGATTTTACTACCTGGACATACAGAATGAAAAAGCACCAGCTTCACTCTGTGGAGTACAGAGGGGACATGAGCTTATCTTTGGTAATGCAGACAAACCAAAGTCTTGGTTTTGGACCACATATGCTCAACGGGTCACTAGGAAGTCCACAACTGTCCAATCTTCCCAGCACAAACTACTCTGTCGTTGACTGTGATCCATCCTTATTACAAGCAATGTATAAGAATATAAGCTCTGTAAAATCTCCCTGGATATACTCATTGTCTATCTATGTGTGGCTTCATTCACATACTTTTCTAAAGGGGCCATCAACAGTTAGGACCTATGGTGATTTTTCTCTCACACTAACTCATGGGTTCTGAAATAATCATTCAGAGCCCCCAAGAATGTAGTGATTCTTGTGTGTCCTTGTCAATTATTTGTCATTTTCCCTTTTCTGCTCTATGACTTTAGTCTTATTCTTGGAAGGGCATGTAGATTTCTGAAAAGACACCTCAGATTTAAGGACATGAGAATGGAGTCTTAAATAATTCAGACAATCCTGGAAATGACAGTGTTTACATGGACATATCTGATTGTTTGGAGATATTTTAGTTTCACTTGAATTCAGAAAGAAAGTGCCAAAGTTTCTGACATAATTCCATCTTTTACTTATTTTTGGTGATGTTTACACAGCTCTTTTAAATCCCTTTTAAATGTGTCATTAAACAATAGTCCTTATTCTCTATCAGCTGAACATAAAGATCTTTAAAAGTCAGAAGCCTCAATGGTCAAATCCTAAGTCAGTGATCTCTTCATACTTCCATAAGTCAGACTCTTTCATTCTCAGTCAGACACATCTCCACGTGAAGTGTTGTATACAGCCATCTCTGAGTTTGTTCTGAAGATAAACAAATGTATTTGTAGAAAACAATATGAAAGAAAAATCATTGGATGCAGTTCAATTCTTGGTGTGTCTGGGGATGATTAATTTTAGCCTGTTTGGCAGGTTTTATTAAAGCAGAATAGACAACTTGAATACAGAAACCTAAGGATGCTACTGGAGAACAAGTGATACCTGTAAACTCAAATAGTCCTGAACATATATATCTTGGTGCCATGAATATGGAAATTACTGTATTTTTAATTTTTACTTGCATTAATTGAAGTTTATTTGCTACTGGTGAAAAGATTTGATAATTCACACATTCATTTAAGCATGGGGTTACGTATTTTGTGTCAGCTAAAGGGTTACGCATAAGACATATAAACATGAAGGCACCTTTCATTTTAATAACTTACATTTTAGCTTGTAGACAGAGGTGGAAAATTATAGTATATTGCAGGTGCAAAATAATGGTGTAATCTAGTATCAGACTAGCTGCTGAGATTATAATCCTAAAGATACTGTCGTTATTATGCACATATTGGATGGCTGATGCTAAGGGATCTGCAAGATTCCTGGTGTAACTTAAAGTCAAAGACTTGTGTTGAGAGGCTTGTGTTGAGAGGCTTGGTATTGCTGTGATTTGGACATGAAGTTTAGAGAACAAAAGGGATTCTTACCAGAATCTGGAAAAGAGTTTTTAAGAGATCATGAAAAATGAACAGCTAGGTAGACACAATCTCAGATCATAAAGGAATGTCACAGAATACATATGGGGATTGCATACTGCCCTTCAGGCTCAGGGGACAATTGGAGGGTACGAAAAGTGTGATGTTATTACAGGTTATGATGACTATTCCATCAGTAGTGTGGCATTTGATTTCACAAGGTTCAGAGGTGGTCACAATAGGAGAGGTGACAGAAGCCAGCAATAAAGCCATGGGGAGGAGAAGGGAGAGGCTTCTCATGTCAGCATCATGTCAACATCATGGCATCTGGCAAAAGTCGGATTTGGAATGGTCTGATGGCACATATTCCCTTCCCCCTCTGCTCCAGTGGATGAGGTCCTTAGGCCAAAAGTCATCCTTGCCTACTAGACTGGGCATTTCTGCTCTGCCTGAGAAGTTGGTGCTTCTCAAAGAGATTATTAGAAAACTTAAAGTAACAGATGTGATTTACACATTCTATGGAAAACTAGGGCTAACTAAAGATATTTTAAAAGAGAGTAATGACATGGGTATGTAGGAGAGAAGGATTTTTAGAAGCACTAAAAGGTTGATATGGTTGAATGCAGTTTTTAAAGTTAAAAAGGGAGATCGAGGAGATTGAGAAACTTGACCTAAGAAGTAAAGCATTCAATTTAGCACATGCTCAATGTCCATGTCAGGCATTTACTGAAATGGGGATGATCGAGTAAGTGGGTAACAGATCCAGATGCATGAATAAAACTAGTGCTGAACACATAAATATGAGTCACTATTTTAGGATCAAAACCATAAATACAATTTCTAGAGCTGGAACATAGAACAAAGTGAAAAAAAGGGTGATGATATATAGATTGGGCAGAGCATGGAGTAAATTGGTATTGCCAACACCTTTCAATGAATTTTTATTGTATACCTACTATGTGTCCTGTGTTGAGTATATATAAGACTTTAGACCTACGTGACAGTATCAAACTTTTCAAAATTATTTAAATGTCTTATTCCAGGTCTGACATCCCATGTATTTGCAATAAAAATATCTGGTATCATTTCCACACAATAGGAACAATGTATTGAATGCAATAAAATGCTTTGTCTTTATCATCTTTAGCAAGTGAACCAGCTACAGCCCACTCTGGTGGAAAGGACATCTTATTAGAAGGTTAAAAGGGAGCTAGAACCATAAAACTTGTGAGCAATTCAGAGCAATTTCCATATAGTTCCTGAATATCTAGATTCTTGATGGATCTAGTTTATTCGACTTATATCCATGTTGTCATTCAATTTCATGACTTTCTTTGGGCTAGAAGTTGTACCTGTACACTTAACATTCCTGATAGCATATCTGTTGTGCTGTGAAGGGACTGAATGGCGGTTATCAGCAGTCACTACCAGGAGAGTCTCTAAGTAAATATGATGATGATACACGAGAAGAAAAGAACAGAAAGATCAGTGGACTGGGTAGAGATGGTGCTGCCTGTCTGCATATCCACAGCAGGAACAGTAAAGTGATGTGTGTCTGTTCAGTGATAGGGGAGACAGCGTCCCATGTTGACCACATGCAGTGAATCATGTTTCAGATATGTTTTATTATTAAAGGAAGTAGAAAAACATATTCTTGCTTGATGAGAGAGTGATTTCAATATGATACATTATATTTGTAACAACTTGCTCATCATAACTACATTAGGCATTGTGTTAAGTTATTTAAATGTATTCCATTTCATGACTACAATAACCCAATGCATAATATTTTATTGTCTCTATTTTAAAGGGAAAGGAAATTAACTCGGGGAAGTTCCACAAATCGTTCAAGGCCACACAGATTTTGAGAGGCAGACATGGGATGAGAACCCAGATATTCAAGTGTACGCTCAAAACTTCTTGATTATTCTTGATAAACATCTGGAAGTCAAGGAGTGTGTTTATATAATTAGTGAGCAAAAATGAAGAAGAAAATTCACTTACAGATTAAAGCTTTGGGACTTTAGAAGTCTATCACCTTAAGCACTTGGCCACCTTATCCCATAAAAACCTTGGTGTTGTACAGGAGAATTTATTTTAGTGGTCATATCAGCAACTGTATTAACTTTGAAGAAATGATGTGTATGTATTATGTCAACCATTTAACAGTTTCAGTAAATGCAGAGTTTCCCTCAAAAATTTCTGTTCATTGCTTATCTCACACAAGAAAATATTTCTTTATATATGTATGTATATGTATCTATCTATACACATAAATATATAACACACATATATGCTACTGTATACACACAGATTGAGAGTATACACATATATCTGTATGTCTATATATAGACATATATACATACACATACACACATGGCTGAGATATGTTTCTGCAATTGAAAATAAAATAAAATATAGATAAGACTAATACCATTTCTTGCTTTCTGAAATCACAAGTAAATGCTTTTTTTCATGTACCTCCATAAAGCAAATGGCTAATATTTTACCTAGCCACCAAGAACAGTTTTTAAGATATCATTTCATTCTAAATTATATAATTAAAAATAAATGAATACTCATGGTAATCAAATAAGTTCACATTATATTAAAACAGTGAGATACAAGAATAAAAATGACATAAAGTAAATGTAAATGGGTTTGCTGAGGTCAAGGTAAAAAAATCTCTTCTTGGATAAAAGGCTTTTTTTTAAATAAAAAAATAAGGGAAAAGTAAGGAACACTTCTACTGTATTTTCTTATAAAAAAGAAATACAGTAGATGTTTTTCTTACTAGAATGACTCATTGTTTCTTACCTAATTTACTCTGGACTGTTGTTAAATCCAAATAAAGTTAATTTTTGAATGAAACCTGCAATATTGTTCTTAGATACTGTTATTTGATTTGATGTAGGCTTACAATTTAAGATTCTTCCTACCTTTATTAAAGTAGAATAATCAGCAATTATAAATAAATTAGGAAATTTGCATAAAGGAAAGAAAAATGTAACCTAATTTTCATTAACTTGTAAGGAATTTAAATCTTAAAAATATTAATATATTTTTAAAATCTGAGTCAATAATTTTGAAGATGCCAATAACTGAAAACTGGGAAAATGAAGCTATTCTTCACACTGAAACTATAATCTTTTCATAACCTGTACTTTATTGTAAAAGGTAGATGAATTTTATAATTAAAATTTGTTTTTTGTCTTCATTATCAATTTACTATGAAAAAAATATGTATATGTATAGATACACATACACACTAAATTGAACCAGTTGAATTTCGGGGAAATCTTGCTTTTATTATCTGTAGTTAAGTAACTGATTCTAAGTATGTTATTTAGAAAAAAAAAAAACTAAGAAAACAAGTTAAATTAAAAAAAATCTGGAGATGTAAAACATTGAATGAAATAAATTTTACTTGCTATAAAAAGGCTCTTCCTCCTCTTCCACAAATATCTTTTTTCACACTTGGGGGAAAAAAGTTAATCTTTATTTCAGGAAAGAAAAGAAATTGCTATTAAGGAGAGGAAACTAGTACACAATCCAATCAAATGTAATGTCAAAATTTCAAACATACATCATGATGATTCTGGTGTGCTAATGTGGTGTGGGATACGATGAGGCAAACATTCACCTAAGTAACAACAGGCAATAATCTCTGAGGAACAAAAGAAGAAATGTTTGCAATTTGTATTAACTCATGATCAAGAAAATCCTCACATGTACTGAAAGCTAGTAAGCATTACTAGATGTGGTGGGAAAATAAGCAAAACCTTAAAGTAGGATAAATGCAAAATGGAATTTTGAAATAAGACCTGTAAAATAAAACCTCCTTCACTCTTCTTTAGATTTGATTTGTTTGGTGAAAATAAGAACAAAAAATAACCAAAAAGGTCAGTTTTCTGTTGAATCTGGTTAAGCATCATTTCTCAAATTACAGAAGATTCTTATTATTTATCACCAATAGAAAAATTAATCTGGAGGAAGAACAGATGGAAGCATCATGCTACCAAAGTCCATTTGATTTGCTGTTCTCCTAAAATTTTACCTTTGTGTAGCACGGAAAAGATGAACAAGGCCTTAACATATTTTCATTGACAAATGGGATGAAAATTCAACTAGTATAACAATAACGACCAAGTAAGAGGGGAACCTATTACAGTAGATATAAAGAACATCAGTTCTCTAGAAAACATTTGAGTGGCATGACTAGAAATAGGACTTAGGTTAGAGAATTAGTGACATTTGAAGAAGCAAGCTTTATATTTCTAAAGTAAAGCCATATTTTTATAGGTATTTTATATTCACAGTGCCCTGCATTAGCCTATGTACTCTCATATGTGAACAGCCCATGCTTTAATAAAGATTGACAAATATGACATGAAGGCATTCACACCTCAACACACCAGTTCATACCCTCTGGTGTTTTTCATTTCCTGTCCTATCAATAAGCGTTTTCTTCCATGGATAGTGGAAAAATATATAAATACAACATCATTGTCAAGGTGGAGATGCCTTGATTGATTGATTATTTATTTGAGACCAGATCTCTCTATGTTGCCTGGGGTAGTCCCGATCCCACAGACTCAAGCAATCCCCAGCTTCAGTCTTCCAGGTAGCTGGGATTGCAGGCACCCACCACCATGCCTGGCTGCTTTTTCGAGAACCAGGTCTCACTATGTTGCCCAGGGTAGTCTTGAACCCTCAAACTCAAGCAATCCCTGGCCTCTTTGCCTCACAATATTTGGATTACAGGTGTGTGCCACCACTCCTGGTTGCAATGCCTAGATTTAAATAGCATGATAGGACTTAGGATCCATGTGTAGGTCCTCAACATGCTGGAAGATACCATGCAGAATCTGTACTTTCTTCCCTTCCCTTCAGAATGCTGACAAATTTCCTTCAAAATGTTGCAATCAGAATGCAAAAGTTACTGCAAAACTGCATGTCCTGCCAGATACAACGTTAACACCAGCAGGTATGGGGACTTTCAGCTTGCCCCCTACTACACGAGGAGAACAGATGGAGGACATGGGAGGCTACATGTTTACTTCTTTAGCAAGTCAAAGAAATTCATAAAGCGGTGTGACAACAGTGGAAAATATATATGGACTCAAGAGAATAAATAATAACTGTTCCAAAGAAGAGGAAGGGAGTCTCTCATCTCTTTTCAGAAGAAAAGCAGAATTCTTTTTCCATTAGCAAAAGGAAATGTAAGCCCTTAATTCAGAAATCGGGTTACTACTAACCTCATGGATAGATAGCTCAGTGCTTATTTTTCCTCAACATTCCAATTTGTCACTTGCATATAATCAGGAGTCTTAGTCAGAGAGTTTCTGAAACCTACGGTTAACAGAGGAATGGGACTGTGTTATGATTTCACACTGAAAACTGGATAATGTCATATAACCCCAGTTATGTTCCCACACCTCACACAGGGAAGGATGATAGTCATTGCCAGTGTGAGCATGTCTAGCAATTTTCACTATATGAGGGGAATAAGACGGTGATTCCCAGCGTCTTCTGTTGACATCACAAGTACAGTCAGGGAATCAAAGGTGTGGGGTTGGTGCTTCAATTTAATAGCCAAAGTCAGTCTCTGGGGAGCCTTGGTTCTTGTCGCTGGCGCTACCTCACTTTCTGTAGCTCCTGTCTCAGCCAGGAAGGCAGAGGTTGGCCCAGCCGGTGCAGTAGTTTGGAGAGTTCCACATTATGGTCACGGTAGTAATTAGAGAGGAAGGTTCTAGACTGCAGAGCACAAAGAAAAAAGAATTGAAGAAACCTATGAACGCCTGAAGCACAAATCGTAGATTGCTTGATTTACCTTTAAGGCCTCTATAAATATAAATTAATCATAGAAGTTGTAATTAATGACCAAACTCATTTGTTTAAATGAGAGCTTTCTGCTTTAAAAAAAAATAAGGTTTCATTCCAAAGGCCATCCTAATGATGTCTCCTTTTATTTCTTACATGCCTACACAAACTACAGCAATTGGCTTTTATTAGAGAGCCACTTAAAAAAAAATTACCAACTCTATTGACAGTTGTAGTTTGTTTCCTTCCTAGGAAACAGAACTTTATATATTTTCTTCTCTGAATATCACTTATTTTATAAGTTATATTGTATTAGGCATGAATAGACATAGTCCTGTGTTGTTTTTTCTTTGTTTTATAAAACAATAGAGATGGACACTCCATTCCCTTGTAATGGAATTCCCTTGGGCAGCAGTGACCACACATTTCTCTCTTGCTGTTCAACATCTCATCTCTCCTAAGCCCTTTCCAATATTTTAGTATAAATGAATCTTTCTTCATAAAACTCCCTTAGCAACTTTTGTGTATACTGTGGGAATGGACTTAAGACAACTGCATTTCACCTTGTAACTTTCACCAGGTATTTCATTACATTTCTTCCCTAAAACCATGTTGTAAACACTTCAAATTCTGCCTAAGATGTTTGGAGAAGGAGGGGGAAACATGACACTGATTTCTTGGCAGAATCAAAAGAAATCCTTTTGGAATTATTGAGTTCAAAGGTATAATTTGAGGATCGTCTGGTGCTTCTATTTCCATAGTAACCACTGAATTATTTCCATCTCCTTTGCCCAACTTTTCTTAGGAAAGAGACTCATCATAGCTGGCTTAGGTGATTACTAACTGGTTTCCCACTCCTAGTCTATAGAAGATATTCTCCCCTCATACCATCACATCTATTGAGATATTTCCTGTCACTTTTGTGTTTAACTTAGATTATGATAAATCAATGACCATAATCAACTTGTCATCATAGAATAAATATCGGGTCATAATTTTTTTTTTTTAGACTAGGTCTCACTATGTTGCCTGGAGTAGTCTCGAACCCACGAACTCAAGTGATCCCAAGCCTCTTGCCTCCCAACATTTGGATTACAGACCTGCACCACTGAGCCCAGCGATAATTGTTTAAACCTTGCAGTCATTGTGTGATATTGTGCGTTATAACAAGAAATCTGTATTTGCATTCATTCTCAATTCTGGGGCATCACTTTTGAAACCTTGATATATCCTAGGGGAGAGATATAATGGATGGCATACGAATGGCACCTAGAGAAGGGTAGTTGAAACCTTGAACCTGGGCCTTCAGTCTGCCCCCTTGACCTCTAAGGAGGGTAGTCCTCAAGATTGAATCCAATACAATAAACAAGGATTCACTGACATGTGATTGTAAACTCTAGAAAACCCCCAAAAGGGGTTTTCAGAGCTTTCGGATTGTGAACTCCTGCAGGTAGGTGAGGGCTAGAAAGCATGATCTGCTTTTCCCACATCTCCTCTAGGCAGCTTTTCCACCGGAACTGCTGTTCCTGTTACACAAAGCCAGAAATGCAGACAGTGAGAGCTTTCTCTGATCTGTGAGCTGCTCCAGAAAATTTAAAGCAAAAGGGGTCATCAGCACCTCCTGGCTATATCCTCTACATCAGAAGGACAGTTGATGGAGTTTTGCAATGGGGGTCTGAAGTGGGGAAGGGGGACCCTCTTATGTGATCCCCTTACCTATGGCTCTTGCTAGCCCTGGGAAGACAATGCCAGATTTCAGGGACTGTGCAGGGCACCAGATGCAACCTGGGCATTGCATGGTGCTGTGGAAACAATACTTTACTGTTTGCATTGCTTAACCAAGTGACATCTATAGGCCTTGAATGTGTAGGTAATTGCTAGTGATGCTTATCTATTTCCTCCAAAAGTCCCATGCTCAGTAGACAGTTAGGAGCACATCTGGGAAGGGATTTCTGTTGAATAAGTATTTCTGTCTCAAGTGCTTTCTAGTGCTAACGAGTTCCATGAACATCTCCGAATCATCTGTCTTTGTCTATATTCTAAATAGATCCAAGTACCGATAGCCAACACAGTGCAGAGAAGGAAGCACATTTATTGTCATTAGTTGCGGAAGAGTCAGACGCAGAGAGATTTATCTGAATTTCTCAAAGGTTAGAGAGATGCTACCTCTGGATCCATGGGTGGATATTTTCTGCCTTTGCTTTTCCCAAGGCATTTGGTCTTGCCTCCTTCCAGGAGTTGACACCAGAAGCCCTTTTGAGGATCAAAACTACAAAAGAGCAAATATATAACTGATTGTGAAAACGTAGTAGTTAAAAATTGTGTACAGAATTTTTAGTGTGTCTCAGCAATAATATAAAGGAAATGTACTTTTCTTTGTTCATTACTTTAACTTAATTTGTTTAAATACCTTTGAACTGACTTGAATCTAGCTGAGAGTAAGGAAATTATGTAATACATTTTTTCAGTATTTCAACTATAATAAAAAAAAAGACATATGGCTTTCATCTAAATTCTATGTTGAAATCCCAAAGTTTCATATGTTACCTATTTATCCACAAGAGATAAAGGACCTTTAGAAGATTTATTCCCATATTAACATGACTTGTTTGTTAAAACAGGTTAACAGTGACTGGAAAATTTGAAAACTTCATTTTTTCATGCTGACGACAGACAATCCAATTGGGCAATTCAGGTCTCCCTATTCTTTTAAGGACAATGCTGTTTTTAGTTTGCTTCCATGGCTGCACAGAATTAAAAAAAAGAGATTGTTATTTTGTTTTAATGAAGATCTATAAGGGGGTTTGTTTAGTACCCACACGACAGGGAAAATGGAAGAAAGATCCAAATAGGAAAGGAAATTTTAAATTTATTGCAATGGGACTGACTGCATGCATAAAACATTGGAAAGGCTTGCATTTTTGTTGCTCAGCAGATGTTTTCGAAGGATAAAGCATAATTGACTGGGATGTAAAGTTAATTAGTTGCAGAATATTTTGTTGCCCTGAGTCCCTGCCTATAATACCGGTGCACCTGCAATTTGCCTCTGCACATATGTGAACTCATTTAAGGCGAGAGGGAAATTTCTTCACAGTTCCCTGCCCAGACTATTATGAGAGATCTGATCCCTACCAACCAGGTCGTCCTAGTACATGTTATCAATTAAAATTAAGTACATCACTGGTTAAATGGATAAAAGGAAGACAGAGTCATTTCCAACCTGGACTTTTCAATCTGCCCCTTGCCCATCACCATCCTTTCTCTAGTTTTCATTAATTTCCCAAGAGGAAAAACAATTCAGTGCACAGTGTGAAATGAGATGGGGAAGTCGACGTCATGGTGGCCCTGAACAACATTTTCTGCCTCAGGATGAGAATATTTAACTGAATTAAGGCAAAGCACAGCTCTGGCAACAAAGTTAAGATATTTATTTACATGCTGAGAGCCTGGTCTTAGCTCTCAGGTGAGCAGAGGTCTGAGCATGTGCTCTCCACACAGCTCTCGTCAGGTAGAGCTTAATGCAGCCCAAGCAAGGGTAGCCATCTTGAACGCAGGCAGTGGTTTCAGGGGGTTATGGCCTGACCTTGAATCCAAGTTTGCTTGTTGTCCTGGTTTCATTTATTGCGAGGCGACTTTATCTATCCTGCGCTTCCCAAATGCCATTGATTCTCCCTGAGTTCTATCCATTTGGTGTTTTATGGTTTCATTTTAGCAGGCATGAAATTGTCAAATTAAGACATGAAGCCTTTCTCAAATGTCTGTTAGATGATGGTTAGGCCATGAACTGCTTGCCTGTAAGTTCTTTTATGACACCAAACATCACCGTAGCTATTAATTTTTGTGATGTGAGACAATAGCAACCATATATTTGATCCTTATTTGCAATGTCTTCTTGAAAAGTATGATTTTTGCAGGTTTATTGAGCCATAAGCAACTATTTGTAGTAAACAGGATAAAACCGTCCCCTGAACTACCACATAGAGACAGGGGAAGATGTGCCAACATCAATAACTATTAATGTAAAACGGATGGTAGGAGACTTCGCCTACTTTCTCAGCTGGGGAGGCCCCGCTTGTGATTTCCACCTGGAGGGAAAACTTCGGCTGGCGCTGTGTTAGTGGAGAAGGACCAGCCCAATGTTGTTTTACTGCTTTTTCTGTGCCACCATTCCCTCTTAATTGCCTGCTTGTGGATGCTAATTTTCTGTGAACTGGGAAATTATATAATCAGTCTTGTTAGAATTTTGTCTACAATTGAATAGGCTCGATCTCTGTCTCATGAGGGAATCAAACAGATGCCCTTTTAAACTGTTTTGGCTCTTTGGAGGTTTTGTTTTTGTTTGCCATTTTGCTTCTTTATCCCTTGCCCCCAGAATCCCCATTTTAATTATCAAGTGTTTGGTTTCTTTTCCTGAGATGACTGTGAGGACAGTTCCCCTCTCTTCCTCTTTTTTGTATAATGAACCCTCCCTCCCCATCAAGAAGGGGGGGGTCATTTCCTTCCTCTGGGCTTTGGACTAGCTTTAGTGACTCAGCTGGAATGAATAACCTTGGCCATGACTGACAAAGCATAACTTCCAAAGACAGATAAACAAGGTCAGGGTTTCTGTGACCACGTGCTTTCTTGACACATCACACCATCTCAGAACACAGCCACGATGGTGTGGGGAAGCCAAGACCACAGAGGAGCGACCTGGAGGCTCCTCACCCCACTGAATTCAGTCTTGAGCCATCCAAGTCTGAAAGTTCAGTTCAACAATGACATAAATTAAAAAGACATAGGAAGATTCCAGTCTCTAGCCTTTTCGGTCATATCCATATAACATACCAGCTGAGATCAAGCATCAGAGTAGAGACAAGATGTCCTTGATATATCCTGTCTCAATTCCTAGACCTTAGAACCAAGGGGTGTAACAATTAATTGTGGCTGTACACTAGTAGGTTTTGGGGTGGTTTGTGATACGATAGACAACTGGAAATGCATTAATGATTACAGCTGATTCATCATAATTTAAACTACAGTGTGAAACATCAATGCATCCCTTCCCTGTTTCAGCCCCCAAACTGCTTCCTTTTCCATAGCTAATGGAAGCCACCAGCATTTCATTTTTTGACTAGTAAAAATTAATTGGAGAAAGTGTCTCTCTTTTTCATCTGGTCATCTTGTTTCTAGGATATTTCATGCATAGAGTAGGTTTGTAAAGCATTTATTCACCTCAACTTCTATTGGTGAGAAGTTCATAAAAGAGGACTTGGTGATACATAAAGTGACCATGATACTTTATAAGATAAAATATTTGTGGTATTCAAAAGGGAGATACTACATGAATAATGAGGATATTCCTTCAACTGCTTTTGATTTGCATAATGATGTATAAATTCCTAGCTAGTGTTAATGATAACATATACACACCCACTGGTGATAATTTATGATGGCAAATAATAGAAATGAAATCAAGCATGAGAAGAGACTCACGTTAGCGCTTCAGAGTAATTATAATGAGGTGTAACTCCCAGAAACTTCTGGACTTCATCCATCACAGTAGCTGGGTCAGATCTCAACTGCTGTCCATCAATAATTAGCAACTGCAAAGTCAAAAATAGCAATTTTAGGAAGAATAAAATGAATTAAATAGATGTAACTGTCTCCTTTGACCTGTTGTGATAAAAATAAATACGTCAATAGAATATACACTAGCACTGCATAGAATATATTTTGAGATTTAATATCCATGTGTGCTTGTAAGTCAACAACAGAAAAATCTTGCCACTGACATGTTTTCTTGTGAGTGATGGAATTATAGCCCTTACTTAACTCAATCGCAATTAGAAACACTATTGATTTGACAGTTCGATAGAAACATATTTTCCATCTGCAGTGTAATTAGACAGCAAGTGGGTCTGCAAAATCCCAGGAGCAAATGCTGGTGCCAAGGGCTTAGAAATAATGGTAATGTGGATGAAACTACCCAGGAATTTCCCTAAGAAACCAGGAGAGAGAGCTGCCTGAGATTTGAAGTGAGACCCAGTTTACAGTGATGGCTATAGAGGATATGTTTTTCTCAAACCTTGCTACTTCTAGCCCATGTTCCCAGAGTCCTTCACATTCTGGAGTGGAATAGCGGATCTGCTTCTTTTCCTAAAGGAGTCCCCCAAGACAGATGACACTCAGCATCTCATGTGATTCTATGCATCATACTGTCAGCTTGCTTCAACCTGGCAGTTGGGAGTCACTGCCTGCAAATCTAACAATATCTCTGTGTGAGTGTTTATTCATATTCACTTTGAGATCAGGCACTCGACAAAAGACTAAACATGGAACTGCCACTTGATCCAGAAATCCCACTTCTGGGAATCTACACAAAGGATACAAAAACACTGACTGAAAAGGACACCTGTGTTTGAACGTTTATTGCAGCACTATTTACAATAGCCAGGACATGGAAACAACCCAAATGCCCCAAAACAGACAAATGAGTCAGAAAGTTGTGATATATGTACAGAATGGAATATTATTCAACAATCAAAAAGACAAATTTGATGTATTTGTGATCACAGGGATGGATCTAGAGGAACCACTCTACCAGGAAGAAGCCAGAAAGAAAAAGAGAAATACTGGATGATCTCACCTGTCGCAAGCCAGTCACGACATGATCTAACGGTCCCGAGGGGGAGGGTAAGGATTAACATTGAGTCAAGAAAACCTGAACAGAAGCGGTTCACAGCCTCTCTCTCTGGACTGCGGCCCCCAGTTTATTTTGCGCCGCTTTTATAGTTAACAACAATCAACAACAAAGGGGTTTCACCTGAAACTTCTCTAGTCATGGCCAAACCTACTCCACCTGAAGGTGGTATTCCAATTAAGCAAACATTCAGCAGCTTTATCAAGCAGATCAATAATGAGAGCACACACAGCTCCCAACACTCACCTATATGTGGGATATAGGGAAAACAAACAAACAAAAAGACAAGTCAAACTTAAAACTGTTAGCAGAGGTGAAGCACAGAGTAAGGGGGTGGGAGTAAAATTGGGAGAGAAATGGCACAAGAGATTAAGATGATGGTTCATGGATGACAAGGTGGTGGGAAAACCTTGGGGTAGAAAATGATGTTAAAATCTATCGATCAATTTATGTATCTATCGATTGTAAATATATATTTGTACATATATAAAATTAAAAAAATTTAAAAATAAGTCAATTTAGTAATAAATAATTAAAAATAAAAACCCAAAAGATTCCATGCTGTTTCTCAGCCATTTAACATTTTAATAATATGATCAAGATGATAAATTAATATTTCTGAATCAGAAATATATATCTGATTACAAAGTGTATCTAATTATTCCTATTTCCTGTTTGTCAGTGGAACACAATGATGATATCAAGAGGAAGAAACAGACTTCACTACATTACCTGGGAAGTGGCGAAGTATGTCAGCCATCTCTCTATATGGATGGCATACCAGCCAGGGACCAGGCACTTTCTCTGCAAAGCTTTCAGATCTGATGGGGCCCAATGCCCTGTCGTGATGACTTCATAGAAATTAAATCTCAGGGCGGCTGGATCTTCATGTGATCTCTGATGCTGTAACAAAAAAGTCAATTGTAAAATTAATTCCCTTGATTCCTATGTAGGCGTTTGATCTACAGATACGATGTGTGCACATCCCAACTTCAAAATACGATGTGTGCACGTCCCAACTAGTTGATTTTAGAACAAAAAGTAAGGTGCATGTGCATATCTTGACACCTGGGCTCTGGCATCGTGCTCATTTTAAAACTTTTCCAGACCCAGCCTTCCAGAGGTAGCAGAGTATGCAGATGAGGCCACGACTGCCTGCCTGCCTTGTATTTGGGGAGGGGAGGAAGGTCAGAAACAGAGGATTTTCTTTCTGGGTCTGATTAGATGTGAAGAGATGTTAGGGACTGGACAAGTCAAAGTGGAGGGAACGAGATTTAGGATGGCAAGAGCTGGCTTCCCTGGGCTGTGCTCACTGCTACAGGTGCTGTGGGTGCAGGGAAAGCAGATAGATGTCCATTCCCAATGCTGCTAAGGTACCATGCTCCTGCTGCTGTTACCTGAGGTCCTTTCCATTTGCTCTCTCAAGGAGCATTGGACCTGCTAATTCCCCAACACTGATTCGCTGCTATTTTTTCCCTATTGGTTGGAGATATATATATATCTATATATATATATATATATATATATATAGATATATATATATAGATATAGATATATAGATAGATAGATAGATAGAGATAGAGATATATATGCACACACATATACATATATATAGTCATATATATAAATTATATATCATATATGTCTATAAATATGTTTATATGACATACATCTATGCACATATCCCCCCATTGGTCATATATATAAAGGTTTTATATATATATGTATTATTTTTCACATCATTGTATACCTCAAAGTTCTCCCCCCACTGTCACCTGTGAACCATCACCTTGATCTCTTATGCTTATCCCTCCCCTGATTTCCCCTTCCCCCTAGCTGTATGCTTTGGTTTTGCTGTCAGTTTGTTAGTTTTAATATTTTTTATTCTTTTATTTGTTTTCTCTATATCCCACCTATAAGCGAGACCATTGGTATTTTAAGAAGCTCGTCCTCAGGGTCTTTCATTCCAAACTATCTTTGGTCAAGCTGGAGAGACCAGCACAGCGAGAAATGGCTTCCCCAATCAGTACAATGTTATAAGCATTCATTAAAATCATTATCAGAACAAAAAGCTGCATAAATTCTGGAGAGAAGTGATGCAAGTGAGACATCATCGCTGTCATTAGGGAATCAAAATCTTGAGTGTGGCATAATACATGAACAGCTTGTAAGAATTCTCATGAATTTTCATTGACTATTCTCATATTTTATATTTCAATATTCAACATACTATGTTTTGGTTCATTAGAGAAGATAAAGCTCTTAGATTTTCTCTTCCACAGGACAGGAATCTTTATTAAATAAATCATCCTGCACCTGTTGAAAGCTATCATTATTGTATATTTATTGACATTTTTCTAAGTATACATATCATGCGGTGTATATAGCAGCTACACAATGCATTTAATGAATGTAATGTGTAGATACTGCATAGTTTGATAATGAAAAATATAATCATGCTGTGTGCATATTAATACAGAGATGCTAACATTTCTTCTTTAAGCAGTAGAAGGTGGGGCTATACTTCATCTACTCTATATTGACTTTTTTAGCACAAACTTCTCTTTATATTCCTACAACTAAGAAGATTAGCATACAAATATGACCAGGAACTCACAATGTAACATATTTTACAGAAAAAAATAGCACTATCCCTCCTTTGTGAGAGCCATTATAAAAATGTGGGGTAAAAATTACCATGGCAGGTGACATTTGTAAAGTTTCTGGATTATACCCGCTGAGCTTTGGATTTATAGTATTTACTGAACAGACAGGAGAAGCTAAGTAATAGACTGCATTGTTTTGAAATGTGGAGCAGTTTGGGGACCCTAGGCTTAGCAATATGGCAACAAAAAGTATTATCAGGAAAATAATTTCTTTCAAATGTTTATGTTCAAATAATTTATTGGCAGAAGCAAACATAGATTTTCTTTTATTTAAATGGTTTAATCTATATGGAAAAAAAAATCATATCAAACTTTTTTAAGGAGTGGCCATGGTTTGTGTTAGGAAAATAGTAACAGAACCCCCAAATCTTTGCACCACAAATTTTTAACTAATACTTAATAATTCAATACTTTGGGACACGGTATTTTAAAACAATGGCTCTTCTCTTGCTTTGCAATATGAATTTTCAGAAACAGAGAAAGGCACTAATTATTTATTTTTTATCTTGAAGGAAAAACTGACTTTTTCCTTCAAAAAACTGACTTTTTCCTTAACTGACATTAAGACTTTTACTCTTAATGGTAATTAATCTGTGAATATTACTTCCAAATCAAGTTCTTCATTTGGATGTCCTGCCACCAGCAATTCCCAATTTGGTTTTGGTAATATGTTTATTGGAGACATTTTGAAAAGACAAAACAAGAAAAAGGAAAGATTATTTATCTTACTATCTATACTCAAAATATTTTCTTCTAGTATTCTTTATTTGGACACTAATTTCTAGATGCATTAAACATGTACCAATACAGATACCCTCATATGCCTGGGATTTTGGTAGATATATATATGGTTACCACCAGCAATGCAAGACCACCAACACCAATCATGCTTTCATCTGTGTGGGCAATTTTATATTTTTCCATCCACATTATTTTACCTTTGTATAGTGGTTTTGCACCCCGTTTCCCCTTCTCTTGGAACTACTGCCTCCTACATTATCCTATCCTTTTAATCAGATGAAATCATTCTTAGCCTCTCCTAGTCAGAGAGAGGTCAATTCCATCACCTCATTTATCCTTCAAGTGTCATCTCAGGGGTTCTTACCCAGAGGCTATTGCCACAATTCAGTTCTAGGAACCAGAATCTTCCAAGCCAGGACTCTCTCTTTGAAGGATCCTCTGAGTTTGAGCATGACTTGTGCCTGTAATGTTGCCCGCATACTCTTGTGCTTCCTCTTGGCATCCGGCATCCTCTGGTTTAGAACTCATGATCACCACCCGGTGGCAGACAGTCCAGTCTCCTCCAAACCACCCCAATGCCACTGGCATCCTTCTTCAGTGATTCTTTATCCATGAATATACAGAACCAGATATCTGGTCAACATTTCCAGAAGGGAAATGTCACTCACTTTTGACACTCTTTTCTCACCATGTTCGGTTTGTTTTAATCACCAAATAGCTCTTGATACTTTTCACTTGACTCAGTTTCTATTTATTGTCTTTGTCTATGCTGCCTCCATTTCTTAGCAGGCTATGACCATAACCTCTGATTTGATTACTGTGAATAGTCCTTGAATCCATTTCAATCGATCCTTCAAGGTCAAGCAGTTTAATATTTTCTAAAATAAAATGCAAAGTCACCCTTTCCAAAGATGTTGAACCACTCAATAAATGAATTGGTGAATGAATGAATAAATGAATGAATGAGTAAATAAATGAATGAATAAATAAATACACACATAAATAATAAATAAATAAATAAACAAACAAACAAACAAATAAATAAATAAACAAACAAAATGGCAGCCACACAGCTTCCAGCATGCATGGACCTGCCAGACTCAACTCCAGATCCCTGCTCTCCAACCACATGAGAAGTTTTTCAGTTCTTCTAATGTGGACTGGACCCAGTGGACTTTACATGTATGTTTCCCTCCTCTTCCTCAGTCAGTAGCTACTCTTCCTCCAGTCTTACTTCTCAAGCTTATTTCCCTAGAGCGTGCTCTCATCATACCATACATAGTTCCTCACAGCACACTGGCGATATCTAATTATAACCTTATCGCTACTTGATTGCCCGCACGTCAAATGAACACAGTTTTAATTACCACTCTATTGATGAAAACCGTAATATGATATAGTTGCAAAAAACTTGACCTCAGTGTGACATAAATCTTGGTTGGTCATTTGCTTTTCCTTGGCTGTTCTTGTTGTAGATAGAGCTGCAGTGTGTAAATAAAGGGGGAAATACCCATCCCTTTGAACTTTTTCTTATGATCAATTTGTGAAGGAGAACTACAACACAGATGAGCCAAGCTGAGCCTTTACAATCTTTTGGATAACTATCACACATTTTGTTTTCAGAAACTATCCCCTATGTTTCATTCTGGAATATCTGAGTACCTTTATCATCACATCCTTACAAGCAGAAAAAACTGAAAATTAAAATTTTCTCAACATAATATTTAAAAAAGTATCCATGGACTTTTACAGTTTATTGATCCTTTTATGGATTGGCTGTTTTTAACAGAAATTATTGAGCAACTGCCCTTGTGAGTGCACATGTGAATCATCTATGACTTTTGTTTCTTTTATTCAGTTTTCTACCCAAATATATTTATTTATGTATAAATTTAAATAAATATATTAATATATTTATATATATTAATATATCTTAATATATTTCTTTATAAACATAAATTTATTTATTTATTTATAAATTTATTTATTTATAAATTTCAACTTGCAAGATCTCTTAAAAATAAATTAAGGGCTCTGAGTCATAACCCATGTGTGCCCAAAGATAATTTACTTATTTACTTTAAATTTTGGAAATCTCTACAAACCAAGGTTTTACATATTTACATGGTTTAGTCAATCTATTTAGTTGATGTGTGATATTTTTTCATACTACATCCGCTTGAAATTCTTTATCAAGTTGCAATGCATTAAAATTTAAATTCTATTTTTTTTTTAAATTCTGGTTTATTCTTTTGATACCATCTTGATATTTGTCTGTTCAATATCTGGGCTTTCTTCTGGAATTTGCCATTCTTTACATTCAAGCTATAACCAGATGTTTGTAACAGAATTTTTTCAGTGCTTCATACCTGGTACCAAGAATATGCTCGGTCTGAGGGGTCGATGAGGATGGTAATGATTTTGGCCTTGGGAATGAGGGATGCGGCTCGCTTGGGGGCTTCTTCTGAATGGAAGTAGTTAGCACTCTTTTCAAATAAAAAGTCACTTGTGATATTGGAAGGAGTAGGAAAAAAGTCCATGTACCTACAAAGAGAGTAAGAGAATTGATTGCTGTTATCTACATATTTCCTGTCATTTTCTATACATGAAATAATGTGAATGCATTTCTATTCTACATGAAATTTCTATTTACTTATATCACTGTCTAAGTATTGGTGCTCTAGTGGTTGAAGTAGTGTCTTTTCTATAAGCTTTGAAAATGAAAATAACCCAAACTACTATTGTTCTCTTGTACTGCTGAGGGTGGGTGGGATGGGGGTGAGATCAAATAGGTAGGTTGATAAAGAACAGACTTTTAGATCTGGGCTAATGATCTGACATGTTCTCAAAAGTGAAGTCTGGAAAATGAAGTCTACCCTTGGCAAGCACCAAAGGACACCATCTTGCCTAGTAAATATTTTAAAATAGTAAATTTATGTTTGCCAACGTGAATGCAAAATTCTTCAGTGGAGATTAAAGTGCACAAGTGAGGAAAATGCCTAAATCAGTTTAGCTATAAAATACCAAACAGGTTAGGGCATAGCTCTTTTCCTTTTTAACTTCTGCATAATTTGTAGTATGTGTAGCTCTGTGAACCCATTACAGTCTATCTAGAGTAATTAAGGGGCTATTTCCTGCCAGCTGATCCTGTGGTGCCGCTGTAGGTTCACCCCTCCATATGCTGTGGGAACAATCCTCTGTGTGTAGATTATGGAATCAATATGTTCGGAGGTTAATTCAGTGCAAGGCTTTAATTATGCGTGTAACCTCCTTGCAGCTCATCATTTCTCTAACCCTCAAATGTTCTAGAAATAAATAATGAGCGCAATTAGGAATTCATAGAAGACACTTCTTTTCCTCTTTGACATTTGTTATTATGTTTCTCAAATGCGAAGTGGTGAAAACGCTCATCTATATTCCTACATTAACAATTTGTGTTCCATTTGAGATCACAGATAAGACGTATACTTTGCTTTTTGTTACCCTTCATGCGGTTCCAAAACTCATTTAGTTTTTGAAAGAAGGCAGAAGGGGTACAAGGTTGACACATCTGTATTCAAAAAAGGCAGATCTTCTCACGGGCATTACCTCTACTCTGCTCTAATCCCAGCTATGTCCTCATTTAGGACACGTTCGAGGACAAGTTCACGTGTGATATTGACACAGAGAGAATTGCTACAGAGTTATGCATGCGAATTTCCCTCAGGGAAGGTCTGTTTTATATACCTGGGAAGTGTACATAAGGCCCATATTTTCTTAGAAAATTGGGAAAGAGCTAGAAAAAAGGTATCAGAATGATGATCTGTTTGACTATCAATTTCATTCTATTTCCATTTAGGGAAAATGTGATTTAAATTTTTTTCACAATTTATCAAATGCAAATTCACACTCTTTTTAGGTGACTGGAACGCATGTGACTTTGGGGATGCTCTTATTATTTGTATGACTAGTATCAACCTATATCATAATGAAACATGCAGACTATATGGTTAAAGAAATTCTGTATCACAGAATACAAAATAAAATGATCTACCGATTTGTTTCTTTATGAGTCATTGTAAAGATAGGTTACATACTTTGTAGACCAATTCTACGCACAGTAAAATAGTAATATGTAAAGGAGAATTTTATATATCCTTATAAATAATTCTTAAAAATATTCCATAATCCCCTTTATTCAATAATAGTAATTTACCAGAAAATATTATCATTATTGCACTGTCCAAATCAAATTATAGGCAACACTGATTAAACATATCATCTTTGTAAATTAATTTCAAATTCACTGTGGTAGAATTGAGCATAACAAATTTATTCTGTAATTATGTAGATGCCATGCATACATCCATAATTGCTCTGCTGTGAGTGAGCATGTGTTAATAATGAACTTTAGTCTTTGCTATTTTTCTTACCAGTCAATTCCTTTGTGATAGTTGTTGCCATTAAAGAACTGAACTTCTTCGAATGTTTTGGGGCTGGGGAGATTGCTGATGATGGAAGGGTGCATAAGAAGAAATAAATACAGTGCAGTTGTTCCTATAACCAAAAAAGAAGGTAAAATGCTATACAGCAACAAAAGAAGACACGGAAATGATTCTAGCATACTTTTCACTCAATAAATAATAGTCAAAAGTCCTCTTCTTTGAGTGTTAAATTGAGTTACTTGAAATCAATTAGGTGGATTGTATGTGGCAGGCATTGAAATGTTCTTTAACTGGAATTTGTGAGTTTTCTTACCCAAATACCTGATTTAATATTAGCATGTTGCCAAACAAAAGCAGGCTGATAACAGCCAGGGATAGATTTGGAATCAGGTGGTTCAATTTCCTTCCTGGAGTCAGTGAGTGAATAAACTCTCAAGGACATCCAGCAAAATATGGGAACCTGGTGGACCCTGCATTCATATTTGAATTCAGACCAATTAGAGTACATCCAACTGTGCAACAGATGTTGACAGGTGTTCCTTTGTGCATGGTCCTGTAGTGAAAATTGGTGGTCACACTCTTGATAAGGAGAGTACATTCCCTGCCCTAAACAATTTAAAGTCTGTCTACTGGGGTCAAGTACGCAGGTCATTGTCACAGAAAGAGAGATGCTCTTTCCCAGGGAAAGACCAAAACGCTGTTCTAATATTCAGAAAATGAATAACTTAGGCTTGGGAAGTCAGTGAAGGCTTCCAGGGGAAGTATATTTTGAGGCTGTACTTTCAAAGCATAGATTTGTCAGCAAGTTTGAAAGACAAAGGTGGTATTCTAGAAAGATGGCAACCTGAACACCCTGTCCTGACAAGATGGGGGAAATCAATTTGGGTAACTGAGGTACCTGGCTGATCAGACTAACTGACAGAACCTGCTGAGTGTATAAACGTCACAGAAGACCCAGGTGTACTTTCTGAATGTTTCCCCTTGAGTGAGACTTGAGTCCGTGGGACATGGCTGAAAACTTCAGGGAGTGACTGGGTCTTTCTGGTTTTCAGAAATCAAGTTTCCCCTTGGGAAAAGCTATACCCTTTGGGACACATTTATTCCAGCAGATCATCTTGAGTTTTTCAATGGGAGCAAGGAATAAGCTCCACAGATGAGTGAGAGGGGAACAGAGAGATAATGGTACCAGCTGGAGGTCTGGAAGTAAAGTCTTCAAAGCACTGGCCTTTCATGCTAATATTAGCTAAACTTGCAGGAGCAAAGGCAACTGTGCTCAAGAATTGTTATCTCCAACTGTTCCAATGCCCCCAGCTTTACCCAACCAGCAGGGTTGGAAAGAAGCATGAGTAGTCACAGCACAGTAAGCACAGACCTAAAAAAACCACCAATCATCTCACATGAAACACACATCAAGACCCTGAAAACTGACTTGTAATGAAATGGGAGGGGAAAAAAATGAATGAATGACCTTAAAGAAATTTAATTACCAATTTAAAAGACTTTTAATAGATATAAGATCTGAAGCTATAAAATACAGTGAAGTAAATAGATGCAAAACACTCCATAACATCACTTTCAGCAATGCCTTTTTGGATCTGTTTCCAATAGCAAGATAAACAAGTTAAATATAAACAAACACACTATATCCAACTAAAAGGGTTCTGCACAGTGAAAAAGATATCAGTACAACAAAAAGACACCTTTCTGAAGAGGGGAGATGATTTGTCCATCATACAACTGACTAGGGCTGATGTCTAAGATATATAAAGAAATTGTGCAACTCAAAAAATAGAAGACAGAACCCCATTCAACACATGGGCAGAACTGCTAAATAGGTTTTTCTTCAAATAAAAGATACAGATGGTCTACAGATAGGCATGCATGCGTGCATGTGTGCTTGTGTGTGTACATACACACTGCTCATCATTATTTACCACCAGGGAAACAAGGTCAAAACCACAATGAGGAGGTACTAGGTAACATCCGTGAGGATGGCTCATCACAAAAACCCTAGAATAAATGTTAGTGAAGATATGAAGAAAAAGGAACACTTGTGAGCTATTGGGGATGTAGGCTGGCTCAGTCCCTATGGAAAACAGGTTGGAAGCTACTCAAATGATTAAAAATATATCTATCATATGATCAAACAATTCTGTTCATAGACGGCTACCTGCAGAATGCAAAAACACGAACATCAGGGGATATATGCACCCCTTTTTATTTAGTGAAAGTATGGAAAAAAACCTAAGTGCCCAAGGACAGAGGGATGGGATGGAAAGAGGCAAGATATATACATAATGGCGCACTACTCAGCTATAAAAAAAATGAACTCTTGCCATTTGCTACAGCATGGATATAACTGGAGAGACTAACATTAAGTGAAATAAGGCAGAAGGAGATGGACAGATGCCAGGTGTCTTCACTTATATGTGGAATATTGAGAAATAAAATGGGTAGTACCAAGCTGAAAACAAACCCTAACAATGTGGCTGTGGAATTAAGGTCATAAAAAGTGCAGGGGGAGGGGAAAGGAAAAACACAAAGTGAGAAGGGGCTATGATAGATTATGGTGGAGGGTTTAGGGTGCATTGGGGTGACACCATCTGAGAGATGACCCTATGTCTTTGAATCACATAGTGTGCTGTAAATCAATGTTACTCGATTAAAAAATGAAAAAAAAATAAAGGACTTTTAGTAATTAACATATTAGTGGAATTAAACCACTTGAACTCAAAGTTCAGTGAGTTAGGATTTATTAGGATCTGGTTAGAGGATCTAAGGAAAAGGTAGGAAAAATATCTCAAAATACAAAATACTGAAAAACAAAGACACAGAAGTTGTAAAGGGTTGCTGGAGTCTTGGGGAATTGGTCAGATTTATCCTGGCAACAACAGGAGTTCAAAAGGGAGAAAGTGTGAGAGGAAGGACAAAAAGTATTCTCAGGAGAAGTAAATAGGTTAGCAGAGAGTACGCCAGCCACAGTAAAGGGGGTACAGAATCCAGAAGAAATCTAATAAGAATGACACAAGGGAACACCAATCATCTGGAAGGTTTAAGGCCAATGAATCACCTTGAGAATGACTATGCCAAATTTTGTATTTTTAGAAATACTCTCCCACCTAAAAGGTCACAGTTTGACGCAGAATTGTGGAAGACATCCGAGTGTCCAACCATCCTTGAAGGGCAAATTATGAGAATTTTGAAGACAGTAGGGCAGACCTGGCCTACTTTCTATCTGACCTCCACTTTTGACTAGAATTCCTGGATTCAACTGTGCAGAAAGAGATAGCAAGTCCTTCCAGCTGAGGGCGGTCTTTCTAGTGCAAGTTCACTGGGATGGATGTTTGGGTGATGTAGAAGTGGTTTCAAGAACACTTCGCTCTTATGACCAGATTCTTAGCACTTGTCTCTGCCCACAGTCTGGTGAACTCAGAACCTTGGGAAGCAGTGAGAGTGTTGCCAATTGAAGCAAAAAGGGGAAGACTTTGGTTAGTTATGAATGATTGGATTTTAAGAGTTAAAAACATTCTCACATTGGTATAGCATTTTCATAGGATATGAATACTACCATTCAAGTTTTCTGTTCAAACTTTTTTTCTGTTGGGAATACCAACACCCTTATCATCATATTGGTGGATTAGATATTAAACCCTAATGGTACGCATTACTGTCTATAAATGCAAACAACCAGGAAGAAATGTTGTCTTTACTGACCTGCAATTTTCTAGCATGGCTAAAGTGATAAAAAAATATTCAGTGACAAATGACAGTGATGCATTGAAATTTTTAACAAAACTTTACAACATAGGAATGTTTCATTTCACTTGAAAGTCATTTCAGAGGTAGCATGGCTGGGGGGAGGGGGAGATGGCAGAAAATTAATGCACATTTTAAGGAACAACAATGAAATGGCATTTCTGAAACTACAGACTGCTTTTTTGCCCTCCCTACACCCATGTAACTTACTGTAGTAACAATTTATATTCCTGGTGGAAGGAAAGATTCCAACAACCAATATCTAATAGTCTGGAAATTTTGCCCACAACCTTTAAAATGATCTACTTGCTTGTGTTACAAATGTCTTTATCTGGGCCAGCTTTATTTATTGGGACTGTTTGTTTTGTGGAATGGACTGTGCACTCACAGATGAAAATGCTTCTAGTCAAAGTTGTGAATTCAAAATGCAGCAACTCAATAAAAACTTTAATTAATCAGGACATGAACAAAGTGTATAAAACTGTCAGATTCTGAAGAAAGTATAAAATATTCTAATTGAAAGTGTCATCTCATTGGTGAAATACTTTGCTTCCCCTTTACTATATTGTGATACACTTGTCCTTCAGCAGAGGTGAGCCTACTGAGGGGGGAAATTACCAGAAGAATCTCAGGGGTATCCGGAAATAAGCCAAGCCATATTTTTAGCTAATGATTATTTATAAAAATACAGACCTCCAATGTAGAATAGCTGAAAGGAATGACAGTGGTTCTAAAACAAAAAATCACATCTGATAAGTAATATAAACTAGTTTGAATGAACCCAAAGGAATAATTTTTTATAACTTAGTTTGGCAATAATTAGGCAGAGGTTAGCAAAGAAGTTGCAAATCAGTTAGCACAATTAGGACATCAAATCCCAAATTTGCCCAAAATTTGACATGTGTTGAATTGTTTAAAAATCTGTGCTGGCACATTCAGTGCTTTTGTCTAATTAACAGACAAAAAAGTGGGTGGATGAAGGCATAAAGGTGGTTAGTAGGAGTGAAGAGCAACTCAAAGAATGAACTTGCACAGGTGTCTACACTTCATGGGTGTCAGTTAGTGTTACCTGTTTTCTGGGGTCCAATGACAAGGAATTTTGGCAAGTGGTCACATGTTTTCTCTCTGGACCAAATGTCCTTGTGCCGTTTATCATCACACGGATTCTACAAGAAAGAGGAGAAAAGAGCCTTACTGGGTAATGATTGCCTTATGCCAACCTGCAAAATGGCAGAAAAGACCAGCTCAAGCTTTTATCTGATGCTCTAGAGTGGGGAGTTAGATGGTAACTCCTTAGGAAAGTGTGAGTCTTCTCCCTGCTTTCAGTGCTGGGGGAGAGGAGGGGGAAGAGTCCATTCCATCATCACCTACCATCACCCTGACCAGTTTCTGATGACTGAAGTTCTTTTCCATTTCTGGATTTATGTTTGACACCAATAACCAAGGCCAAGGTCTGGCCTGACCTAGATCTGGGAATGGAGTTTTTGGATGGGGGTGCACTCCCCTAATCTTTTCTGGTTTTTGTCTACCTAGAGACTAGAATATCATCCTAAATCTCAGACTTGCCTAACTTCGACTTTCCTTTCCACACTACATGCTGTTTTCTATCAATTCAGCTATTCCCCATTGTTTGCCGAAAACACATACACTGATAGAATCTGAATCAGTATTCTCAGTGCCTGTTTTCCCCCCTGAATTCCAGACCTGTATTTTAAATTTTTATGTGTCACTCATGTATAGATGTGGTGAGGAATGTCCACCTCAACCTTTCCCTCCTGTTCTAGTCTCCATTCCATTCCATTTGAGTGACCCACATTATCATTCAACTCACATCACTTTTGAGAATTAAAATAAAAATGATGAAATGCTGAAATGTTTCTTGACTGACAAACTATTTTTATTATGTTTGTCATATAAGTAATAATTATATTCAAAAGCTATCTCACAAACAGTTTATAAAAAGCAGTTTGGGATGAAGACAATAGATTTATATTTGTTATCCAGATTACAAAATCATATGGCATGACTAGTCATTATTCATATTTTTTGACCTGTTTCTCTAAGATGTTGTCAAAGTTCCTATGAACAATGATTGTTTGCAATATGATCTTGCTATGTTTTATTTTCCTATAAAATTGCCTATAACCCTTCTCGAAATCACATCCTGCTTAATGAATTTGAAAATGTTGATACTTCCAGTTAACTTTTCTCTGTGAGACTCTATGTTTTTAATTGGGGTAATATTTTCTCCATAGGACCAATAAAAGCTCAAAGTAAATTCTGTTAATTTTTTGTTAATTTTCCCTTCCTCGATTTTAGTGTTTTCCATACGTCAATATCTAAATATTGAGATTAAATGTTTTCCTATCTATTTTCATTCAGAGTGTTTTTTTCTAACACAGATTGTTCAAGATAAAACTTGTCAAATAAGTTATGTGTCTTCTGATCATTTTGCCAAAACAGGCACTGCAAAGTCTTAAGAGTCTAAACGTCAATCCATTCAGTACAGAATATAAATTTATATAATTAAAAATAGGAGGTTCATCAATAAATGTCACCACAGTTGAACTTCCAAAGTCTAATTAAAGAATGCCCAAACTAAACCCTCTATTTCACTTGAAATCTGATTACTTTATTGGTTTAGTTTTTTCCCTTCTTGCTTTGAAGCTTTGCTTTTATTTTAAAGATTGCCAAAGGCACTGAAGCAAGTGAAAAAATCTCATCTATTTTTTCTCCAAATAATATTTTAAACATTTTTTCTTAAAAACAATATCTGAAGCCAATTCTCCCCAGTGTTGTCATATGGACCAAAGGGACCTAGAAGTTCCCATCAAACCCAAAACTTTTCCATGGATGGCGTGAAGTTAATGGGCTCTAAAAGGCAACAAGCCGTGACTGTTCTGGTTGCCAAGGTGAGACACACTCTCCAGAGAGCAGGAAGTAAACCTGTAAAGAGTCAGGAGCTGACCCCACTGGAAGTTTCTAGAGACCTGGTGATCTGGAAGTTGCCAGGACAACCTCTTCAAACTGAAGGTTAAGTTACTGCAAGTTGCTCCTCTTTTTGCTGAGACAGCAGCATGGTGCTCAATAGGTTTTTTTTTTAAAAAAACATTCTTTTTGTTGGTGTCAATGTGGAGAGAAAAGAACCCTCTTACAATGCTGGTGGGAATATAAACTCGTCCAGACACTATGGAAAGCAGGGTGGAGAACACTCAGACTAATGAAAATGGAATTGTTATTCGACTCAGCAATCGCTCATCTGGGAATCTACCCAAAGGAGACCTCAATGAGGGTACAAAAGGACACCTGTGCTCGGATATTTATTGCAGCACTGTTTATAATTGCAAGAATGAGGAAACATCCCAAATGTCCCAAAATATATGAATGGATGAAAAAGATGTGGTACATATACACAATGGAATATTACTCATCAGTTAAAAACAACAAATTTGACAGATTTGTGATAACATTTCTTCTAGGATGGACCTAGAAGGAACCCTATTAGCAGAAAAATGTCAGAAAGAAAAAGAAATCAAATGGTTTCACAATATACAGGACATAGGAAAAACAAGCAAAAGGCCAGAGGAAAAATCAAAACAAGCTACCAACCAAACTAAAGTATACAACTGGGGGTGAGGGGATGGGTGTGGTCAGGGAGGGGAGGTGGTGGGTGAGCCCTGGGTAAAATACATACATACATATATATATATATATATAGATATATATATATATACACACACACACATATAGAAGATGTGAAATAATATATATGTGTGTATAAACTATAAAAATAAAGTATACTAGCTAATATAAAAAACATTATTTTTTCTTACATCATTGTAGTCCCCCCCATTCTACCAACCTATCACCCATGAACCATTGCCATATTCCCTGACCCCTCTCCTGTTCTGAACTGCTGCTCTTCAATCTTTTGTTGTGTGCTTCAGTTCATGATCAGTTTGCTAGTTTTGATTTTTCTTGACTTTTTGTTAAATTTCCCTATACATATGAATGAGGCCATCATATTTTATTCTCCTTTCTCCTTTTGACTAATTTCAGCTGGCATTATCCCTTCCAGCTCCATCCATGTTGCTGCAAATGGCATGAATTTGTCTTTTTTGGTGGCTGAGTCACACTCCATTGTGTAGATAAACCTTATCTTCTTGAACCACTCATCTGTTCTGGGACATTTGGGTTGTTTCCCATACCTTGGGTATTGTAAATAGTTCTGCAGTAAATAGAGGAGAGCAGATCTTCTTTTAATTAGTGTTTCTGTGCCCTTCAGTAGATACCCAGCAGCAGAATCACTGAGTATATGCTAGATCCATTTTGAGTGTTCTGAGAAACCTCCCCACAGCTGTCCTTGGTGGTTGGACCAGTTTGCATTTCCATCAGCATTGTTAAAGTGTTGCTTTCTCTCTACATCCTCGTCAGCATTTGTTTGCAATTTTCCTAATGTGGGTCATTCTTACCAGAGTGAGGTCACACAGCTTTCAAGTTTGACTCAGTTCTTTTCCTAACCAGTGATTTTTTTTTTGTATTTGTTTGTGATTTGCCTTTCTTCTTTGGAAAAAATGTCTTTTTGGTTCTTCTGCCCATTTTTTCACTGGGTTGTTGCTTTACTTTTGTTCAGTTGTGTAAGTTCTTATTAAATCTTTGATATCACTCCCTTACCTGTTTTATGGTATGCAAATATTCTTTCCCATTCAACAGAAGACTCTTTGTTTGAATTATTGTCTCTTGTGCTATACTCAAGTTTTTGATTTAATGTAGTCCAGACTGTTTACTTTCTCCTTTGTTTTCATTGCTTCTGGAGAAGAATCCTCCAAAATGTTTCTGGTCTGAAGTTTATGGCATGGAGTGTTTAAGCCTATATTTTCTTCTATATATTTTATGGTGTCAGGTTCTACATCCATTTTGAGTTAATTTTTGCCTGTGGTGTGAGGTAGTAGTCTAGTTTCTTTTTTTCATTTTTTCTTTTCTTATAGTAGTACAGTTTTCCAAACACCATTTATCGAAGAGCATTTCCTTGTGTAAGCCTATACTCATTGCTCCTCTGGCATAGATTAGGTGACCATGTAAGTGTGGTTTTATTTCTGGGTTTCCAATTTTCTGAATGTAGCATTTTGTTACACATGGAAATGTTGTTCTGAATCACTGAGAGGATGAGGCAGAAAGCTACTAGTTTTGAGTAGAACCCAGACCCTATACAGCCCTAGAGCCATCCCACTTAGGCCATTTATCTCATGTAGCAACTCTTCTCTGGTATGAAAGGATGCCAGTGGGGTTTGGCATCCTCAAACCACAAGTCACAGAGGAGACTGACAATGCACCCCCCACGGTTACAAGCAAGGGTACCACCTATAGCAGATCTTCCTCAAAGTCCCTCCAGGTGGGCTATTGGGCCTGAAGAGGAAGTATTTGTCATGATTTTATAAAGTGGTCATGTGCCATGAGTGGACACCAAAAGGCAGGGAGGTGTATCCAGGAAGGAGGGGTTGATGGAAGATGGACCCATTCACCATCTTCTCAATGACTTCCTACAAAAATGTGTACAACTTCAGGTCAAGGAGGTGGGTGGAGGAGGCCTAATTCCTAGAGAGAGAACTAGGCCTTCCTTCCATGGAGGCCCAGGAAGTGGCTCACTATATCTGGAGCTGCAGCTGCTGCCTATTTCTTTGTTTCTTGCTGTTCCAAGTGTGTAGACTGGCAGATATGGGCAAGGCTTCCCATCCTGATAGGTGTGATTGACTTGATCATTGAGACAGGGAGAGCAACTACCCACAGGGAGAATGGAAAGAATCTGCTTTCACATGCCCATTATTGATTAAGTGACTTCTTGGGGTTTACTGTAAATGGAAAAGTATGGCCGCCACAGCTGAGCAATGCATATGGGGGTAGATTAGACTCTACTGTCTGGATTTTGCACCACAAAGTAGATTAACTTTATCCAACCATGGCCCATCTCTGCTGTCATTCCTGGGGGAAAGAGGAAAGTTAGTGGCACAAGCTAGACATTGCTGCTTGCCATGGGTTCCCAGACCCCACCCTGACCCAGCCATTTCAGCCAGTGGAAGTGGAGGAAAGGAGAAATCTAGAAAGGCAGAGAGGAGTGAGGACATGGGCATGACCTATGGGTGTGGGGTCAACTGCAGACATGAGGTCATGGTATCTCTCAAAGGCTACCTACCCCCTTGGAAGTGTACCCAAAATCATGTCTGCAGAATCCTGAAAACTGGATGGAGTGAGTGTGTCAGGAGTGAGGAGAGCTCCATCTGTACAAGAACTGGGCAAGAAGGATGCTTTTTCCTTCTCTGAAATAATTCTCTTTCCTGGTGAGAGTAACACTCCCCTCCACCCCCCCACAGCAACAACACACCTAGAGCTTTCAGTTCCTGCAGCTAAGGAGAGGAGAATGAATGAGGCTTCACCAACAGATACTGCATGAGGGAAGTTATACATGAAGTGGCCCATGTGAAGTGGCCGCCTGTGACCAGGGTGTGAGGGCCCGATCTTCTGCCTCAGGTTGAGACAATTTGCTTCGGTTGATTCCCCCCAGATGAGGTCAAGGGCAGATTATACCTGCCACCACACGTGGACTCAAATTCCCTTACATTTTTCTGTTTTGCTTTTTGTCCTTATAATTTTCCTCCTGAGAGCATTTCCTTAATAAATCACTTAGGATCAAATCCCTATCTCACACTGTACTTCGAGGGAACACAGAGCACAACCATGTGAAATGAAAAGATACACTTGATCTAAATGTATTTTCTATTTTCAGCTTCCACTGGAACGAGAATGAGCACAAGATAAAAAGACCAGTGATGTATAAAGAAAACTGGATTATTTTGAGAATTTGTCTTGAAGATGTTTAGGCTATTTTTCTTGGATTTCTCTACAAATTTCTCTATAGAAACTGATAAAAGGAGTTAGAAACCAATCAACCTGACACTTCTTATCTATTTTCCACTATAACTAAAATTTTATTTTATTGTTTTGCTGGGTATTACTTGTTTCTGTAATCATTTTAGTTAGTTTTTACCTCAAATTCTCCTACTCTAGTAGCAGTTTAATTCTCTAACTACACTGTTTTCATGGTGGCAGCCAGACCTAAACTAGATATCCTTTCTTCCTTAGTGATAGATTGATTTCTATTTTGCTTAGTATATGGGTTCTGAACTAGAGACTATTCTTAGTTTCTCATGAATTTAGTTTCCTCCTGTAAATAAATTTCATCCAATGGAAAGTGAGTCAAAATGATGGCAGCTACCAATAGGCCGAAGGACTGTCAACCGTGGACCCTGGATGACTGGAGGGAACAGAGCCAGGTGACTTAGGTAGCCTGTCCATTTTTATTAATGAAGGAGGAATACAATTCCATTTTACTCAGCTGCTGCATTTTTCAGATGCTATTACTACAGTCCTATTGCCTGAGCTCTCGATGTGTTTCAAAACACATGTGAGAAGGCAAGGACCATGGGCCAGAATGTGAACCAGTGCCCTGCTTGCTTCAAGGAGAACATCCTGCTTCAAGAAGAAAAGAAAGTTGAAGCAAGCAGCATGGCTAGTGACACAATGGGTAAACACACCCCAGGTTCAGGCTTTTTTTCTTCTAGAAATGCAACAACATACAATCTAAGCCTGTTCATGGACACACACTAAGTAGCCCTGCTCTGAATGAAGAAGGCCAACATCAACCTAATGCTTTGGCTCCACCATATTCACTATCGCAGACACACATTCACACCAGCCACTGAATGTGCATGAATCACTTTCCTGCAGAATGCATTTATATTCCTTTGGCAAGTCACAGGGAAAAAAAAAAAAAAAAAAAAAGAGTTGCCAGTTTGTCTAACTTCAGCAAGTATCTGCCATAAATTGCCCCTATTTATGTTAGAGATGCAAGCTGGAGAGGCCAGTTGTTAACCAGAGTGAGCTGTGATGGAGACAGCTCTGTCATACATGTGGGTCTTCGTTTTACTATAAAGTGATGCTATGTACCTAACACCGTTGTTAAGAAAGAATTTGCTTTGACTCTAGTATACACACTGCAGTTAAACATGACTGTCTTTGAGTTGAAAAAGACACTAGTTATTCCCAGTTGTCTTTTCCCAGGAATTAATATGAATGAAAATAAGTTACCAAATTAAAAGATCAAATAAAATTCTCTGGCTGTTCTACATTGGCCCCAAATGTTTAATTAGGAATGATCTAGAGTTTTCCCACAGAGAGCATATAGTTGGGGGCACTGTGTACCTCAGACTATGCGGATTGTCTTTCCTCATAGTTGTTTCCTTCCACGCCACACTATTTTAGAAGTTTCCAGATGTCCATATTTCTGTTTTCACCTCCTTTCCTGGCAGGTTTTGCCTTGTGTTTGCTAATTACAATTTTATGAGCACAGTGTTTACATTTCCTATTTTATATTCTGAAAATGTTTGCTTGGTTTTTCCTATTCTGTCTTGACTTACATTGTCGGATATTTGAATACCAGCAAAAATCATAGCTAACTTTTATTGATCACCTTCCATATTCCAGGCACCTGCTTGGCATAGATTATTTCTAATCCCCAAAGCAACCTGGTGATGCGGATATTAATATCCCTTCTTTATAGCAAAGGAAGCTGAGAGGCAATGTGTTTTCCTTAGGTCTCACTGAAGGTCACACAGCAAGTTTGTTTCAGCTTCAGAATCCAAAGCAACAGAGAGACAGAAAGAGAGATTGGGACAGTGAGACACATCTGGCAATGCTTATGAAGGTCAAGGGTCTTCCTAAGGAAAAGGAAAGCATTTCCTTTCACCTCTATACATTGTTCCATTGCTATTGGATTCATTTTATAAGATAAATCTTTAGTAACAGAAAATTAGAAAGCAATGATATCTTTTTCATTTTCCAATCTAATAGGTTCTCTGCTTATCTGACACTGCAATAAACAATAATTGACTAAATATTAGCACTATAAAATACACTGATTATTCGAAAAAAAATTCAGTCAGCTTATGGCTATTGTACCAGTGTTGTAAAAGGGCCTGATACCTCAGTTTACACATGGATAAGGGGGGTACTGGTGGCTTATGCACATGGACTGTGTGGTGAGGTGAAGTACAGATCCTTTTATGTAAACCTAAGTGAGACAAATCAGTTTCCCTGAGGCAACAGGCTAAATCTAGAAGGGCAGTAAATTCTGAAAAAACCAGAAATCTTGTCACCTATAAGGGTATGAATACACTTTCCCTTCTGAATTAATTAAAACTTTCCAAATTCCCAATCAAGTTCAAAACATCAAACCATCAAAATCACGCAACTAACCTTATGCCGAGGTCTCCATTTTTCAGATATGAATAAAATTTATAAAACAAGTCCATGAAAACAACTTTTTCCTCATGAAACTATTATTTCAACTGGTATTGCTTTTCCTTGGCTAAAATTCTGCTTGGCTAATCACTTTACCAAAAAGGATGCTGTGGAATTAGCAATTAAAGACTGACTATGCCCTCCCTGCCACAGGTCTATTCCAGATGAGGAATACAAGTCTAGCAGTCCAAAGCTTACACACCAAAGCTCACAGCAGAAGGATGATGTTAATGTCAAGCATTTCAGAAGTTAGAGGTTTTCTTTCATTTCCCTTCCACTCTCATTCCCCTGTTCTGACCCCACTGCTTTAAAACAAAACAAAACAAAACCGGAAAGTATGTTTTTTGTTGTTGTTTTAATTTCTTTTCCTTCCTCCCTACCTGGTTGTTTTGAAGTCTAATGCACATATTTAGTTCTGCCTGATGTGTGTCTTCAAGCAAAATCCTTTCCCAAATTCATATTACGAAGTATATAGATGACTTCCAATGCTTTGTCTCTGAAAGCCAAGTGGTTTTAATACATTCCATGTACACTGATAAAGGTTTTTTAAATTACTGGGGCATTTATCCTCAATGCCTCATTCAGCAACCCTTTTCAGAGAAACTTTGAGTCACTCGACTCCAGTTGCAACACAGTCCCCAGAAAAGCTTTCTTTTCCCAAGGCACTAGCCCACACACAGTGCTGTTATCTCTGAACTCCATCCAGAGTCTCATTCTTACTCAGACTTTATCAAGGTGTCCTGAAATATAGGAACGCCAGTGTCAACCTGTGGGGTGAGAGAGAGTAGAGAGGGGTCTGAGGTTCTGAAATAAAGTCCAACAAAAGCTGCATGAAGCACAAAGTAGCTTTAATTTACTCTTAACATACATGTACTCTGCAAGCACATGTTAACAGTACTTTTGTAAAAAAAAATTGCTACTTTTTGTATTTTTCCATGAAAAGTTCTCATTCTAAAATTGACCTCAGGAAAACACAAAAAGTTTACTGTATATCTCTAAATATCCTCAAACCTATCTATGTTATTATTTATGGACTTAAGAATATCTTGTCAGGGAATCCAGATAGCAAACCCAATTCAGATAGAAAAACTAATTTTTTTATGTTTTATTTTTAAAATTTATGAATCAGTTAAATGAATATGGTATATTCACAGCTTATAGCTAGAGCATTAAAGTTATCAGTCATATCTTTCGGGTGCACACACAGATTCTATTTCTTTCTCTTTGTTTCTTTTTCTTTGATTAGGAGCTCAAATATATATTTTTTAGAATATTTCTGGTGCAGGAATTATGAAAATATTATGCTTTTTTTTTTTTTTATTCCATTCTATCCCTTTCCCCTCATTGGAGTTTTCTGCCAGTAGTTTCTCCATGACTGCATTTCAGTAAGGTCTTTGTCTGGAAAATTTGACATTTGCAAGAACATATATGCAACTGATTGACAGGAAAAGAAAAAAAATCTATGACTGATGTCACTATTTCGAGGTGTCAGAATGTGTGACACTGATGCATCATCAAAAGTGCCAAGTTCTTCCCTGTAAATTAAAGCATTAAAACCATGAGGCACTGTGTATGTATTTGGGGAGAATTCTTGCAAATTGAAACATAATTCTGAGTTAGAAAGTAAATATACCACAGTAACCCATAAATTCAGGAACCCATAAATTAGGAAAAATTATGGAAATGATAACATGCTTCTGCTCTTCCATCTGAGAAGTGATTATAAAACAAAAATAAAAATACAACAAAACAAAAACATATCCTTGTCATTTCACCATAAAGATCAAAAAATTAATAAACAGAAGTAAAACTATGCAATTATAGAGCCATGATTTCCTCCGCCATGGAGGAAATAATTTACTGTTAGCCTTCCTTTAATGCCAGTGTCTCACCATCACACTATCACTTTTCTTTCAAAATCTCACTACTTTTTAACAACCATGATATTATTCAGAGCATCCTCTCTCACTGTGAGGTGACTGTATTAATCTCAGTTCCTCCCTGTTTTTAGCTATGCTGAAAAAAAGGCTATTTCATCTTGATTGACCAACACTCTCATTTTTAAATTACTTCACATCCATCATCAGAACCCACCAGAAGTTGGTCCTTGTGGCCTGTTAGATCCATATGATGTAGGCAGCTTCCAAAGTTTTCTCAGTGACTTGTAACTCAAGGCTGTTTCTCTCTGAATTCTTAGCCTTCTTACAAAGAATCTGTATGCACCCTAAAGATAGGACTGATAACTTTAATGCCCTAGCTATAAGCTATGAATATACCATATTCAATTAACCAATTCATAAATTTTAAAAATAATTATTACTCTCTGTTTTCACCCCCCCTCACACCCTGTTTTTGTTTACCTTTCATGATATTTTAATGACAGTTACATGCTAGGTTCTAGATTACAAAGATGAGAAAACACAGTCTGACCCCCTAAGGTTTGCAAGAGCCTTGCCTGACAGGCAGAGGTCTGCAGTGCTGTGTGGTGTGAAAAATAGGTTGTAAATAAGGTGTGTAGTGAAAAAGAGAGCAAAAGATGGGATGATCAATTTATATCACACATCAAAGAACTATGATGGTTTGTATGCTCCACACAGGTGAAGAACTTTCTTCTTATGAGGTAGTTTCAAAAGTGTAGGTAGCTAAACTCACCAAATATACTAGCAGAGTCTTTTGATGTGACAACAGGTTCATGCCACAATTATTATTCTCTTGCTAATGTGATTCTCCCACCAACCTGCTAAGGTCTCTTGGATCCTTTTTAAAAATTAAAAAAGAGGGATATGTGGAATGTGGAAACAGGTAAAAGATGGAGCTTCAGTTAAGAGTAACATCTCCTATCTCTCTAGCTCCCTCTGGCACACTAGAGGGTGGTCAATAGCTGGTCTCTCACCTGTAATCCAGCTTCCTAACCTCTTTGGAATGTTCCAAGAGATGAACTATTAGCAATGACTGTTGCCCCAACAGGTAAATTCTCCTGTTATCGCACATCCCCTGCATCCTCCCTGCTGCGTGTCATGTACACTTTGCTACTTCCTCATGACATCATTGTAACATTTCCTTGCTGGTTATATAAGGGACTTCACAACTTCATTAAAGTTGGACCTGGACATACTTCCCAGGATCCCTGTTCTGTGGGCTAGCCTCACAGATGGCTGTCAATCACTTCCGTCTTATTTTTTCTTCATTTCATACATGACTCCTAACAGAGAGAAATGTGAAGCTCTCTCTTGGTATGCCTTGGCGCACCCCCACAAAGACCTGAGCTTATATCATGTTTTGTCATTTCAAGCCAGTGGCTCCTGAGGCATCATTCGTTCAGCTCTGAAATGAATAGGTTGGGCTAGATGCCCCCAACCTCTTCTCTGGCTCCTACAATCTATCATTCTGTGCCGGCCTTCAGTATCCCTGCCTTCACACATGGCCACAGACCCAGCATGCCCTTAGGATTTGCGACTCTTATCTTGTGACTGACACCATTCATTTTGAAGGCATGTTCTCTCTCAGCTGGGGTTGGCTGATGTCACAGCATCCACTGAGTGCTGCTTCAGGGTAGTGTTCTGGGCTTGACTCTCCCACCACTGTAAGCTTGGAGGCCCTGGCTGGAAGGAAGAGAGACTGCGTCTCTGTGCACAGCCCTGCACACAAGGCTCATAGACCTCATGTCACACTTGGCATGGTTGTTGATGGCGAGACTGAGCAGTGACGGCGGAAGATTGAGACTTAGCTAACCTGACAGCTTGAGAGCTTAAAAGCATCGATTGGTGAATGTGCAAGGATCTGACCTTCCAACTGCCTCCAAGTTGTGGTTTTGGTTTCTATAATGAGAGCTAAAAACAAAACAAAACAAAACAAAAAAAAAACACCCCACAAAAAAACAAGGAGAGGAAGCCTCTTCTTTTCTATTTCACAGTGATTATTCTGCCCAAACAGAAGGAGACAGGAATTAACAGGCACCCATGTGTATGATTCTAAGAGTCTCAGGTGGCCATGCATGAGGGACAGGATTTCACATGTCCTGTCTGCACAGTGTCCTACGGAGCACTGCTGAGGGCCTCAGCTCCCAGGGAAGGCAGCCAGACACAGGCTGTGTTGTTTCTGTCATGTGGCCAACTAACAGATATACTTATTGCAATTCTTAATTAGGTGACAAAGCTGTTCACATATATGGCCATCAGTGCTAATAAAATTTACATAAGGAACTCAAGGAGATGAAAGAGATGTGGAGATTATCATTTTGCACATCTTTTTATTGTGTTAATAAAACAGTGTGAATTGAAAAGCTAAAGAAAAATAACAGCTGAATTATTTTTTTAAAGTGGAATACATGAAATAAGAAGTCATGCTTATAAACACCCAAAGGTGCCTGAACATCTCATCTGGACTATATATAACTAAGGCAGAGGTGCACAGTATTGATCTCGCCTATCTCTAAAGGGTTGTGATGAAAGGAATGTACAACATGGAATTAGTACTATTTCTTTCTGGCAAAATTAAATCATGTTCTCTAAAGAATAAGACTCCAGTGCTTGCAGTTGTTTTGGATCCTAAATATGAATTTGACAAAAAAAAAGTGATAAGGATCAGAGAAAGGAACCCAGGCAGTATTTGTGCTTTATCATTTTTTTTTTTTTTTTGAGACTAGGTCTTGCTATTGTTTGCCCATGGAACTGCAGGCTCACGTTGCCCATGGTACTATGGACTCAAGCAATTCCCAGTCTCAGGCTTCCTTGGTAGCTAGGATTACAGGTGTGCACCACCATGCCCAGCTACGTGCTTTATCTTAAACATTTGCAGTTTTTTTTTTGGGGGGGGTGTCATTTATCATTGCTGGTGTTTATGATATTTTGCTTCAGTAAGGTAACTGTTTTAAAGACTCATGCACTCGAACAACTCCCTCTTAAACCTAGCTGTTCTTCTGTTTTCTATCCCCTGCTTTTCCCCTGAAATATAGTTTTGAAAATATATGATATTATAGTTAATGGGAAAGGTTTGCATTTAGGCATCTCATAAATAAACATGTGTGAGAAAAGAAACAATTTACAATCTATGAGCACCTTTGATAACTACCATCCCGGGGACACAGCGATTCCCTTTTGTGAAACACACCATCTCTGTGGTCTGACTACATATACTCATAACAGCATTGTCTTTCCTTATTTGTCTGCCTAACTTATGCTCCAAATTTACAGATGATTCCCTAGAAGGGCAAGGGAATTCAAATGTGTAGTTCGACATAAATACAAAGGTGAAAGGCTGCCAAATTATCATCAATATAAAGTTTGGCTTACTGTAGCAGCGAGTTTGAGAACATATGCAAAAATATGATTGTGGATATAATAACAATGAGTACTTTCCCTGAGTTTGAGCAAAAAGACTGTCTTGCATTTTAACTGGTGTTCCTGAGAGGAACTAGTCTTCTGCCACACATAGTAGACACTCAATAAACGTGTGTGGTCTGAATTTCTGACTGGAGAGATGAGAGGGGCATGTGAGATGAGCCATGGGCTACAGAGAAATAGTCTTGATGACAGGGAGGGTGGATGGTAAAAGGTCTCTCTCTCACAGCGACTTCTCATTAATGATGATTCTCCACCTCTACTGACTGTTGGCAGGAGACTATCTGATCTGTTCTCTGCAGCCAGTCTATTGATTGTGTGGGTCAATGAAATTTGATGCATAAAGAAGGCAGAAGTGGGAGGGAGCATTTTCCTAGATAACGGTTAGAAAACAGTTTGTTTCTTGAATTGAGGTTGAGTAATCCCACCTGCAGTGGGATTACTTGTAAAAACAATTCTAAAATTGCCATTCCTCTCTTTTATTTTTTAACCAGTAGATTTCATCCTAGCAAAACAGTTTTGAAGAGACACTATGATAAATTAGACTCTCTATAACACTAGGTACAAACTGCTTTTCCCTTTTAATTTATACTTTCTGCCTTGTGCATATACATATCAGGGTATGGTTACTGGGCCTCACATTGTGGCAACTCTTGGTATCTGTCTGCCTAATACAAGATTGTCATGCTAGTTTGTGTTCCCACAAAATGCCAATGGACTGGCTCTGAAGAGATGTGATCCATTCAACAACATCCTCCATTCCTAGTCTAGAATTCAAGAGAACAAACAGAATGCCAGGAAATGCAAAATACATAAACACTTAAGTCATAAAACAAGTTGAAGATATTATGAAGAGAATGAAATGGCTGGATCAAAAGGACTTCATGTTAAATGCCCATTTTCATATCTCTAGCAGAGTTCTTCACACGAAGTAGGCACTCACGCGTAGAGAGTTCCGTTCCTTCCACCCCAGGATAGGGTGCACCATATTACCTGCCAGAGAGGGTCTTTCTGTTCAGGGAAGAGCTCAAAGTACTTGTGAGCTAGCTGTACTGGAGGCAGTGTCTGCAGCTTTAGGTTGGTCCAGCTCTGTACGAAGTTGGCCAGGTTCACAAAGGTATACAAGCCCAGGCGGTCATTGCCGTAGTTAGACAGGTGGGTCATGAAAATGCTGATCTGGAAGAAAAATACAAAACAGCAGGAAATATCATCTGCATAAGCTGGAAAGGGGTGTAGAGGCTCTAGGGAACACCTCACTAGCCTTGGAATTTCAAGAGAACACTAGCCTTGGAATTTCAAGAGAAGTACAATTATTATTCATTTTCAAGGGCTTACGCCCAAATGGAACTGCATTGGAAGACACGACCTTTAGGGAGGCAATGAGAGTGAAACAAAGCCACAGGGTCTTATTCTGGGAGTGATGACAGTGTTATAAGAGGAGGTGGAGACACCAGCACTTCCAAAGCCCCCTTGTCCCTCTCTCACCAAAGCTCAGAGATAGACGCATGTGGATGCTATCAGGGGGATGAAGTCCTCCCCAAGCAAGGAAGAGTGTTCTCAATGGAAGCTAAATTTGCCTGCATCTCAGTCACGAATGTTTAGCCTCCAGAACAGTAAGAAGAGAAATGCCTGTGCTTAAATCATACAGTCTGCGGAATTTTGTCAGGACAGCTCATGGAGAGTGTAAAAATGGGACACCACACATTGTTATGTCTTTCCAAATCACGCTCAAACTCACTTTGAAAATTGAAATTGAAATTGGTATCTTTTATGGTTCATTAAAAGTATAGTATTACTTTCAATGTCACTTTTCCCCTCTATTATGGAAAGAACACCATTAAGACTAGTGATCTAATAACTTTCACCTTAGCAAAGAACTACAATTAATGGGTTTTAACATTAAGAATCTGTCCCAGAACTCTTTGTGAGCAGGAATGAATACAGACTAAGAAAACGTGTTTTTTAGAAATTTTATTTATTTTTTCTTACATCATTGTGGTCACCATAATCTTCCTGGCACCTTATCACCCATGACCCATCATGGTTTAGTGAAGAATTTTTTACTACACTACACAGACTTAATATTCTCATGGAAACTGATTGCAGTTAGCCAAGAGTTCCATACATGTAATTCCTTTGCATGTCTTCCTAACGTGCTACTGACTCTTCAGTTATATAGCATTTTCTGTACTTTTTGTGGATCAAAGAATAGGAGAAAGTGAAATCTAAATTAATTGCTCTTAAAAGAGCAACAAAAGGTTTGCCTATGATTACATATATAATCTAATTTGCAGTTCTTCAGGGATTAGAGTTGGAATTTTAAAAAATTACATAAAAAATAACTTGCATAATCTTGATTTAACTTGCAGATTAATAAAGGAACTCATAAAAAAGGAGTTCATAATTTTCTATTGTGAACTATGCATTTACAGTAATTTTATTACTTATTTAAATCTATAAATATTTCAGAGCAACAAATGTATTACAATCACTAACTTCATTCAAAGAGTAAGAGTAATAGAGTGTAACAAATAACAGCATGGAAACAAATATAATCTGTGAAAGTAAACAGAAAAATAAAATAGAATAATATACAGAAGAAAAGTATAATATATAGAAGAAAAATGTTAATTTTTGTATGGCTGGTTACTGAATTTAGGCTTACTGGTGCATCTGCTTGAGCTCTTTTAGTGACTCTGGAAATAAAAATGAGTTCATACTAAACATTTCAATGCCATGCCATCATTGCAACCTGGACTTAGCCAGGCAGTCAGAGATTACATACCACAGCACTTCTACTCCCAAGACCTCGTATGATTTTGGACAACCATCTCTGAATGATACTTTTTTGCCTTAAAAATAAGAGATTTTTAGCTTGTGCTGGAATTTGCAAAAACAATACTTTGACAAGGTAACAAAATTCACAGGTTAATAATATAAAATTTGAGCATCATTTTTATCTTAAAAATTCACCTTAAATGCATAGGGTAAATGAGTTAATCAGGCTTTTTATGCTACTGGCCTGAGGCTAACATGGGGGCCCCAAGAGCAGGGTGTGTGCATGTGTGAATGGGCACACCTGCGCCTATAAGGAGGGCTAGAAGTAGGGGCAGAGATGGTAGCAGCACCATGACTAGTGACTGGAATGATGTTCAGCAGCACAACTACAGGTGAGGCAAGAGGAAGAATGTCAGACAGAGACCTGAGAAGAAGAAGAGAGAATTGTAGGGGGCTGAGATGTTGGGGGTCCTGTGTGGTAAAGAAAAAGAATGAGTGATCTCTGGGGTCAGCCTGCAGACCGGGGATCTGGGAACATGCCCAGGTCTGGTTTCATTAGGATTTGAGGTCTTTTTATAGTAAAGAATGATCATAATGAAGTATGGGGAAGGAAAAACCCAAGGTCCCAAGCATACATATCTATAATCAATCAATCAATCAATCAATCAATCAATCAATTAATCAGTCAATCTCTGTCCATCCATCCGTCCATCCATCTATCTAATCTATCACAGGAGGATGGGTGATGCCAGGAGAATTACCTGTGGTGGCAAAACACTACGACCATTTAGTTGTATGTCCCTTGGGTGGGACATTCCAAGGAGCTTAAGAAGCTGTGTCACAGGTAATAAAACATGTGCCAGTAACCATCTCTAGTGTGCCAGAGAGGATGAGAAAGATAAAGATAGAGGTGTTCCTTTATCTAAAGCATCTCTCTTAATCTATGTCCACACTTCACATTGAGAGGTTCGGTTGACTGCCTGCTTGCCAGACAGTTGACCCTCCTCATTGCCTGATGAACCTGTGTACCTGGTTCCCCGAAAGCATGGAATCCTGTAAAACTCACCAAGTGTTCCAAGACTCAATCCATCTGCCTGAATCTAAGCTAGCAAACATGTCTTGTACTGGGCCTGCTAGCACAGGCATGCATTGTGCTAGAATGCTGAGAAGGGTCTTTGAAATGAACTGATTAGCATGACTGGAGATAGTCCTCACCCTGGCTGATGGTGAGTGAGCTCTAATCATTATGCTCATACCCCTAATTATATAACATAATACCTGAACCGTAGCAGTGTTTACTATGGCCAGGCAAAGATCTAAGCCCTTTACACCTATGGAGTGACTAAAGTAGGACAGCAAAATCCTATGGTAGCTACAGTTTTGTACCTTTTACAAATGAAGAAACTAAGGCACAGTTAATGGCCCACATCTCACTTCCTGTGAATGCAAAGTCCAAGTGGAAACTAGCAGATGCCAAATCGCACACAAGATCTATCCGATCCTTCACCTGTGTATGTTGTGTAATGAGTCTGACATTCATCACCCTCTTTTCCTTTTGTTTTTTGAAAATAAAAGACAAAGAATATCATCTTACAGGAGAAAGTGAAAAAAATTGTGGAAGTATTATCTTGCAACTCAAACTTTTTCCTTATTCTTTTAAATTGGTGTGACAGGAAACACATTATTTTGGAATCCTAAATGGACAGTTTTATGACAATGAATTATAGCATTATTTTTTGAACCACTTTGCGTGTCTGTGTGTGTGTACATATCATTGCATTTCCCGGGTTTGTCCCTCTACCATATCACCTGAGAACAATCATCTTGATCATTTTTTTCTAATCCCTTCTCTGATTTCTCCCTCCCCAACCATTCCCCCACCCCCAGCTGCTCGCCCAGTTCTGTTAGCTTATTTTAACTTTTTCTTGGCCTTTTTGTTTTGTTTTGTTTTCCTTATATCCCACTTATAGGTGAGACCATCTGGTTTCTGTCTTTTTTCTTTCTGAACTCATTTCTGCTAACATGATTCTTTCTAGGTCCATCCGTGTTATCACAAATGCCTCATATTTGTCTTCTTTTGATCAAGGAATACTATTCCATTGTGTAAATATACCACAACTTTTTCAGCCATTCATCATTTTGGGGGCATTTGAGTTGGTTCTATATTCTGGCTATTGTAAATAGTGCTGCAATAAACATCTGAGTGCAGGTGTTTGTTTTTTTTTTTGAATTATAGTATTTGAAAAGAATCTTTAGACTGATAGATTGCAGATTTATCTTTGAAGGTACTAACCTATCAAATTTCTAGTCACTTGCCTCCCCTTCCCCCTGGGGAGTATTCAAAGCTTTTTATTCTAATGGTCAAAAAAGAGAAAGGCCATTTTAAAGAACATTCATTTTATTTTTTTAAGGTTTAAAGAATATTCTTTAGATAGCTTGTTTAGATAGAAATTTAAATCAAATGTCCCAAATGTGAGTTGAACACTGTTCTTACTTGAGATTTATGTAAGACAAGTTGAACAAACTCAGAACATCCATGTCACTGATTTTTACATTGGTCAAACCTTCATTCTGAAACTATTTTATTTCAAGTTGGAAATGCCCTCTTGTCAGGACTTAATTACAGACTTTCTAGAACACAGCATATTATTAGTATTTGACGATCATATAATTGCAATTGTTGTCATGAGAACTTCTTCATAATCACTACAAAATAATATGCATTTGATCCCAATAAGGATACATTTATCTTATGTCATGACTATAATTAAGAAATAAGACAGTGTAAGTAGTGTGCTTCAGGGTAATTACAGCTTCTGAGCACTGAAATTCTTATGAGAAACTAGGCTGCAAGTTGAATAGCTGAAGAAATAGAACAATGTCCTAGAAATCTACCACTGTCCTCTAGTGATATTATTTTAAGACAGAACCTCAAGGCGCCTGTGTGTCTAAGAAAATGATAAATAAAAACACTACTCTGATTGCACTGTAAAGAGTCTTTTTATATCATGGGCAGATGGCTATTATTGTCTCATTAGAGTATTAACTCACGCTTTTAAAGATTTTGTGGCCAATTAGTTCTAAGTGAATTAATCAGAAATTCCTGGTTTTCTGAAGGCAGGTTCTTTATAATCACTATAAAATAATATAAATGTAGAACAAAGAGATGCTCTGCTTTGGGAAGAAAGCTGTTGGGGTGCCGTGTGGTCCCCAGTGGGGCATGTAAGGTCCCTGTGTGGAGAAGAGCAGTAGCCTGGCAACAATGGCTGCAGTCACAATTGTCCAGGCAGGTGTGGAAAGGCACGTCCCTTTCTGGTTAGAGACACACAGTGCAGGTTCCTGTTCTAACACTGCATTTTAAGAAAAAAATTAAATAAATGAAAACTGCAAGGGCAGTGAAAGAACAGTGCATGCTGGCCTGGCTAACAGCACCTATTCTATAGATGGGGCATTAATTTTTCCAATTCTGGACAAATGGCTTGTTTAAAACAAACAAACAAAACTTATGCCGAGGGTGTAGGGAAAAGACAAGCTAAGAATGGATGTGGTTTGAAGTCTAAATAAGGGAAGTCAAAACATATGCCATGCAAGATAGTAGCAAATAATTAGTTTTTCATAGACATAATGCATTGCTAGTATTTTTTAACATGGCAGTGTAGGTTCCTCTGCTTATTCTGTCCTTATGTTTATTGGGGGTGGGGGTGATTTCTTATGGATGTGGCAAGAATACTCCCCATGCACCAGCAAGACAAGGTAGGCTGTGCTACATGGAACAAAAATTATTTAAAGCTGCAACTCACTGTACCACGAAATATTGTGGCTCCAAGGTGAGCGGCCATGCACAACAGCATGGCTACATGTGTGGGAGAGACCTGAGGATGCTGTGACTGTAGCTGAGTGTAAGGGTAGGACATCAAGTGTTAGGAATGGTGGACTCACTGCAGCAGGCCTCCCAGAGGGGTCTCAGCTCAGGGTGCTCTAGCCCCATCATTAAGCCACTCCAGTTGTGCCTGGGCATGTATCGATGCTTGTACATCAGGCCCCTTGTCTGCCCTCAAGACTTTCAACTCCATGGCAGACAAATACAGCAAGTCTACATTTGTCCTTCACTGTACGAATAGAAAAGCAAGCTTGAAAGACACTCTCCTGGCTTAATTATTTGCGAGAAATGTAAAGACTGTGTTTCTTTAAGCTGGCACCAGACACGCCACGAGCAATCGCTGACTTGAAGGAGGACATTTTTGATGGATGTGTCCACTGGCCCATGGATCTGTAATTCAAGGGGAAAGCAGGTTCTAAAAATAATTGTGGTTTTGATTGGATAATAGGGGATTGGATGAAAATGACTGAACTGCATGATAATCCCTCAAGGTGGAAAAAGCACCATCATAGTGACAGATGGGCTAGGATTGTGTTAGTGTGGGCAGTGGCTGGCCATCCGGGTCTTATGTTGCAAGTCATATAGTTCATCTTTATGATGGTATTTGACTCTGTTTCCTTATAAAGTCACTAGTCACCAAAATATACATTATAGAAAAGGGGAAAATTAAACCAATAAGGATATCATTTTATCCAACCAATGAAGCATCCACTCTCTTTAAGTGAAGCTAGAAGTAATTGTATTCCAGAAATAAGCCAGAAAGAGATAAATACTGGATGGTCTCACTTATATGAAGGACAAAGGGAAAACAAACAAGAAAAATTTTAAACTAATTTTTAGCAAAATTGAAGCCTAGAACATGAGATAGGGAGGGGGGTAAATGGGGGCACAAAAGACTAAAAAGATGGCTCATGGGTGGAAAAGTGGCAGGAGAACCAAATGTAAATATAATGCAAAATAAAACAATACAACAATAAACAAACAAATGAATGACTAAATAGGTAAACAAACAAACAAATAAACCGAGGTAAATTTGCTCAGCGGGCTGATGCCAGGCTAGTTTTCTTGCACGATCTCCTTATATGACAAATAAAACTGTAAACGACACCTTTTTAACATCCTAGCCACCTAGCAAATACAGTACCTGGATTTCAAATCATTCTTAGACCACCCATTTTCTCTGAAGCACACATAAAATAACCAGATAGGAATGGACCCCTTTCAAAACCAAATCCTTTTCAGAACAGCCTCACACCTGGGATGCACAGCATGAGAGAGGAGGAAGCAACAGCCTCGCAGAGCAAGACAAGCGGGCCTCTCTGGGGGCGGCGTGCTCTGCGTGCCAGCCACACACATGCTTCCCAACACCAGCACTCAGAGGACCAGTAAGTTTCCATTTTTGTCCCCACTGCCCTGCCAGGGTGCCCCTTTCCAGAACGAATCCATTGTGTTTAAAAATATGTCCATTAGCTTGTTAAATGATTGATCAGGCTTTTAGTTCTGAGCAAACGTGAAGATGGATGAGCTGAGAAGATGTCCCCAGTGGCCCATCCAGTCAACGCTGGCATTGTCCTCCCATTTTTCCTTGAAAAGGCCATTTTTGTCTTCATGTTGTTCTGAATAGAGGCAGGAACCACACAGGAGACTCGGTGAGATGGTGCCAAGCGTGCAGATCCAAAAGCTGGTGGACTCGGAGATTTACACACTGGGTCCAGGTGTTGCAGTAACATTGGCACCCAGCAGTCCCTCCCCGCCCCATCCATTTGCATCCTGGGCCAGGCCACTAACAACTGGGAAAAGCTAGTTGGGCATGGTGGCGCCTGTCTCTAATCCCAGCTCCTGGGAGGCTGAGACTAGGGATCACTTGAGTTCACGGGTTTGAGACTACCCTGGGGATATAACAAGACCTAGTCTCAAAAAATAGCCAGGTGTGGTGGCATGTACCTGTAATCACAGCTACCTGGGAGGCTGAGGCTAGAGATCACTGAGTCCACATGTTCAAGACTACCCCAGATAATATAGGGAGACCTAGTTTCAAAAAAATAGCCGGGCATGGTGGCAGTTACCTGTAATCCCAGCTACCTGGGAGGCTGAGGTTAGGTTTCACTTGAGTCCAAGTGAAACACTTGAAACAACCCTAGGCAACATAGTGAGACCTAGTCTCAAAAAAATAGTCAGGTGTGGTGGCGGGGCACCTGTAATCCCAGCTACCAGGGAGGCTGAGGCTAGGGATCACTTGAGTCCATGGGTTCGGGACTATCCCGGGCAACATAGCAAGACCTAGTTTCTTAAACAAACAAACAAACAAACAAACAAACAAACAAATAAAAACCACCACCACCACCAACTGGGAAAAGCTTACACCTGTGTCTTTGATATCAGAAAAAAGGAAAACTTGCCAAATCTAACATGATTATACTAGTCTGTCCTTCCTCTGGAAAGACTATCATGTCACGATTGAGACATACATTCTGCCTTTCAAAGACTGTCGTCTAGACGAATGATTGGTTATGGTTGATGTTTTTTTCCCCTTAACACATCATGTGGTTGAGTCCTTTAGTAAATGAGTTTACACAACTTTACCTGGTAGTTCCATGCTCACTTTTTCTGTTGCTTAACTAGGTGCTAAGATACTGGTCTGCATTAGAGAAAAAGCAAAGAGGATGAAAGCTTTAAAGTGTTGGGTCTGAGGTTAGACCGAGAAGCCCAGCAAATCCAGTGGATAGTGAGGGCTCAAGGTGCCAGTAGCAGTGTTTTTTTCGAACCTGAGATTCTTCCAGCAATGTTGGCAACACATTTATTTAACCCCTTTGTGTTTTCTCTGCTATCATTTGAAAATTTCTCTCCTTTATCCTTCATCCTACAGCTTCCTATTTATAAGAATCTAATTAAAACTAACTTCATTTCATTGAGTCCTGTTCTCTAGAATGTATTGCATGTCAGATTTTATTTATATGTATTAAAAATGGGTGAAATAAAAGTCATTTTACTATGTCTATCTCTACACAAGCACCTTCCAGCTGATTATAGACTCTGGGCATTTCAAGATAATATCTACTGAGGAAAGAAACGATCATTTCATTGGAATGAAACATAGTTTCCTTAGTAGAAATGGAGATTAGAAATAGGAAAGGAGCTCCAATCTTTCAACCTAAAGAAACATGTTTACTTTCAATGTTATTTTCCAGATAAATGAATACTAAGAACTGTTTTTTGAAGAAAAAAAAATTAGGAGAGGGAAAAGAAGGAAGGAAATAAGGAGGAAAAAAGAGGAGTAAAGAAAAGCTCTAAAATCAAACACATTTCACTCTCTATAGGTCAAACAGACAGGGGAAAAGTAGGCTACTAAAAGTGATATACTTCATGTCTTTAAATCTCGGCTTGAAGTAAGCTCCTCTATTGATTCCTGGCCTCTTCCGAAGCAGAAGGGGCTCTTTGGCCCCACATGCTTTTCAGTGTGGTTTCATGTAAGATGTACATCACCAAAGGCATTTATAATTAATCACTATGCCTAGCTGATATTTTAACATCCTATATCCTTGACTATTTAAAGCACAACTTTCTTGGGCCCGTGAAAACTGCTTTGTTTTTCAACTTCAGGCAGGTTTCCTGAAGAAAACCATGCACATCAGAGTTCATCAAAAGATAGAGTTTAAAATATGATCTGGGGAGACTTGATTTATTGTGCAAATCGGAAAATAAAGATGACATTGAGTTGCTGATATGCTTTGCAGTGGTGTGGTTTGTACATATTAAGACAGCACAGATGAGAATGCATAAATGGAGGGCCTGGATTTAATGAGTTCAGGTATGTCAAAATATTTTGTAAAATGAAAGATAATTGTATGCAAGTTATGCATATTCAATTAAAGTACTTGTAAAACAGGGAACAAGAGAAATATGGCTTAAAATAAAATGATTTACATCTCAGAGAGATTATCTTTTTCTAAGGGAAGCTGCTATGTCTTTGTTCTGCTGAAATCCATTGCACAGACACTGGTTGATGGTAATCAATGTCATTTCTGGTTAAGGCATAAAATGTTGACTGAGGTAGACCATAGTGGAAACATCACAAAGTCTGATGCTTCAACTTAGGTTTGTGAGGTGAAACTGTATTTCCATTGCCACATTATTTTTTAATACATGCAAGTTTGATCTATCTGATCACCTTTTATAGTTACAGTTCAAAATCTATATAGGAGGAGATTATTAAATGGAATCATTTGCTTTGCTTCAAAAAATGCAATGAGTAGATTTTCAAAACAGAAACTACTGGAGCGTAGTGGTGTGAGAGGTGGGTGATTCCTGCTTCATTCCATCTTATGCACTTTAAATCAAAGGGCTCTTACCCAACCCCCCACCCCTGTGGATGTGCTGGGTTATGTATTGTCTATTCCCTCACACCCATGTTAGAACAGAAACTCCTCCAGTGTAGACACAACTGATTCCACTGACTACTGTTTCCTCAGAGTTGGGAAGACATCAGACATGAGGTGAACAAGTATGTACTGAATAAACCATGGGTACCTGGTAGCACTCATTTCTTTTGCTAGTAGAAAATATGGAGTAACTTAATTGCTTTCTAATTATTCCTCTTATTCTGAAGACATGAGGGGAAGAACAAAACGCTCTATCCTGAAACCCTGAAAACAGCTGGCATTTAACAGGAGAAGATGAATGGCTAAATTACATTTTTTTATTTGTGTTTTCTATTTCCATTATCAGAATAAATGCAACAGAAGTTCCATTCTGCATCTGATTATTTACCAGTGTCCCAGCTTTTCCGTCATAATATTTGGTTAGTGAATTATTAACAAATCAGAACTGTTTTGATTCAAGACCGACTGGAGTGTAAACATGGAGCTTCCTGAATAAAGAAGCTGGGCAGTGAGTTCCTCAGAGCAGCAGTAAATAGGGCAGCTGTTCTAACAGAGAACAGAAGGCTCCCGCTATATTTCAGTGAGCAGGAGTCCTGCTCTCCATTTTTCTTGTACATTAATTGAAGACTAAGTCATTAAAAGGCAACACATGCTCACCACCATGGTCATTACTGCATATCTGTGTTTTGTTTTCCTTTTGTCAAGTCAGAAAAGTTTTAGATGTCCCATTGATTACCTTTTAGAATACCATGATCCTCAACAAAGATCTCCCAGTTTTACACAAAGGGAGACCAACAACCCAAGCTGCTTCCCACCTGAGCTAGTCAGAATCCTTCCTTTTTCCATGAAATCAAATCTCTGTTTAACTGTTGCAGAGAAGCCACAAGAGAGTCATTGAAGTGCAAATTCATGACCCCAGGAATAATCCTGGTCAGTTCAACAACCTATAGAGAAAACATGTCCATTAGTGATGTGGGTAAGATGCACGGACAGCCTCTACCGGAGTCTAACAGTTTTTGGTGAAAAGAATGTTGTCTTTATATGGTCACACAATCAACCCACTGAAAGGTAGTCAGTAAATGCTTATTAAGTGTCTGCAGTCTGCTTGGATTTGGAGAGATGAACAAGAATACATTATGCACAGATTTGGCCTACAGGAGTTTAGGGTCAAAAGGAATGTAGAAAATAGAGTATGATACCAAATGACATGGAAATTCCATGTTCTGTGACATCTCACAAATGCTAGGGTCAGAAACTGATCAAAAACTAGCAAGGGATTCCTGAGAAAAAGGCATATAGGAGTGGAATGATAGGTGACAAGAGAGGTGTTGACATGGGACTTAGTTCATGGGTTACACAGAAGGTGATTTCTATTTGAAAGGTGGTTGGTGAGAGTGTGCGTTCTAGAAACTCAAAGTTCAAAATGGTGCCTACAAGAGGGTAGACTAGGAAGAGGAAGGAAAAGACCAATTCATACAGATCTTTAAAATTAAAGAATGCTTTTAATCCTAAGAGCAAAGGAAAATGCTGATGGATTTTGAGTCAGAATGACACATAGTCAGAGCTGAATGTGGAGAAACATATTTTGACGGCCTTATGAAAAAGAGTGAAGACTGGCAAGGAGGAATCCTTAGGAGATTTTTATAGATCTGTGATTGGGAGATACGGATGGCTTTATTGATGGTTCTGAGAAAGGGGAAAATGAAATCAATTCAAAGGATGGAGAAGAGATAATGAATCTTGAGGAGTCAGCAACATGGTTGAAGAGTCTTTCATTCATGTTGCCCTTCAACTATAATGTGACATCCATGAGTAGGCAGGGGGGTAGCCATGTGACTTGCCATCATAAGCACAGGGATTCAGAAAGTGTCATCCACATTGGGCCTTCAGTCATAAACATGAAGACATAGTCTCCACATGGACCCTGAAGTGTTCTGGATGGATTCCAGGGCTTCCTGGAGCAAGTCCAGGAGAACACTTAGACTGTCACCCAAGGTTGACATTCAGATGCTTGGACTTTGTGAAAGTCCAGGTGTTCATCAGAGAAGTTCCTGTACACCATTAGAGGGGGGAAAATGAGTATGGATGTACTGAAGAGGGCAAGAGGAATAGTGGACTTTCTCCATGTTGCCCTTCCCCCAAGGCAGTATAACTCAGTATAACTCAGGGGCAAGTGAGATCCTTCCAATGATTTCTCCCCTGAGGGAAAAAGCAAAACAGTGTTGGCAAAAGCTTGACTTTCCACAGTTGTACAAGATTGTACCAAAGAGAACCACTTCCTTCTCCATCCAGAATACTGAGTTGAGTTGTAATTCCACTGAGCTGTACTGAGTAAAAATTGAATGGTGAGAAAATGAGGTTCTCCATGTGTACCAAAAGGGCAACAGTCCTATCACCGAATCACAGATTCGATGGGGGAACCAGTGCCCCAGTTGCTGGACACAGGTCACTAATGAATCCCCTCCCAAATGAACCCCAGGTGACCTCAGCATTGTGCCAGTTTTACCCACACACAATGCAACCTTGTGACTGCCTCAGTGCATGTTTACCACAACAGAGAAGGCAGACAGCTAGTAAGTTCATACAGAAAACCAGTCTGAAATTAGGGAATGTCTGAGGAAGAGGAGGTGGACTGGGGAAATACTCTGTTGTCAGGTACCTGTATTACATGCGTCATTTTATTGGAAAGTTAGGTCTTAGGTCAGCTCAAATCATATATTATAAACATGAAGGTCAATGCTAAAAATGTATTTTAAAGAAGTAGAATAGATGTACTAAAAGATGAGATGAGATGGTGCTATAGAAAGTACTCAAAACCAGAGATGACAGTAATTAAAGTGGGGCAAAAAGCAAATAAAACAGTAGTATCAGGGCAAACATTATTCCAACTCTCAATAATTATATTCATTGTAAATTATCTGAAAGTACCAACCAAAAGATTAAAGTTGTCAGAATGAAAAACAAATAAAAAAGGGTTCAACTATATATTATTTTCAGGAAACCCACTTTGAATATAAAAATTCAACTAGGTTAAAGGTACAAAGATGGCCAAAGATTCACTGTGCTAACAGCAAACAAAAACAAAAAAAGCTAGAGCACTGATAAGTATTTCAGAAATGTAGGTTTCAAAGCAAATGGAAAAGTGTTCACTGACAAGAACAGGCACTAGATTTTGCACACTTACACATACTTTTGCACAATCATATACCAGTACTTTCACATATGTGTGCTCTCACACATTCACTTTTATGTTCATTCATCTACCCGTGTGTACACACATGCCAACTCCAAGCTTCTGAGGCAGGTATCGTCAGCACTGAGCGGAGAAGACAGGGATCTGCTTTGGGTTAAAAAACCACAAATTTTAACTTAAAAATATCTATTATACTCTGAATGAAAGTGAGTTGAGAATTAAGAATTCTGGTGAAGATAATGTTAAGGAATCTTCCACCTCGCAGGAAGCAGGGTTCACTAGAGTGGTCATAGGAGTCCTCATAAACTCACTCAGATGTATAAAGAGACACACTTATATAATAGATAAGCCATATATAATCGTATGACTTCTAAAAATAGCTTTCCAGTTGTTCAGAGTGAACCAGTACTTCTTAACAGAAATAATGCTTACATCTATGTTAAAGCTTCCCTTAACATGGGTTAATCAAACTCTATTTACAATATCCATTTGAATTAAATTTTAAGCAGTATAGTTTCCTTATTCAACTATCTATGACATTATTATTTTTTAAACATTTATTGCCTTTTATTAAACAACATTGTAAGGGATATAAATGGATTTTTCCAGCTTATGCTAAATGAAACCTGTAAGAATAAAGCCTGTATTGAAAAAGTCATAATTGATAGATAACATCAAATTCCATAACATAATGTTTAAAATGGAAATGTTTAAGTTTTGATAAAAAATGAGCAAGGAAACTAAAGAATGTTTGAGCACCAATCCTATTGTGTGATTGGAAACTCACAGTGGTTTTACTGTTGTATTAAAAAATTATCTAAGAGACTAAAATTATTTCTTTCCATTTCACAGTTTCCTCAGTGATTTGCTCTCTTTTCTTCCTACTATATATTGATGTAAGTAGAAGAAGTCTTATTGGTCTTGGTCTTTATATTATACTAGAAAAATTCTATAATTTCCAAGATGTCAGAAGCTTATCTGGATGCCACCAGGGTATATTTTTAATACATGAACAACACTGTGGACAAAAACATTCCTGTCAAGTGTCCATTTTCTGATGCAAAAACAGGTCATGTTTGGTTGTCTGCCACAGCAGTGCTCTGAGATTCGAGTGTTTAACATATTTCTTACCCTGACAGTCTACCATTAAAGATTACAGTCTGCTATTAGAGATTAAAAAGCATACAATCCATTCACCATTGTTGAATTTCCCAGAACATTTGGATCTGACAGCCCACAAACAGCTGTAGGAGCACAGAGGGACTGAGGAACCAGAAATTCTGGATAGGCAAAGCACTAATTTTAATGACAAATTGTCCCTGAACTCAAAACTGTTCCTTTTCATGACCCTTCTGCTCTTCAATATCCTGCCTGTGTTTCAATTTGAGATCCTCATAGATATAATTCCAGAAGAGAACACTGGATATGAGTTAAATATTTTTTAGTATCTTTTTTAAAAAGGTCACACCTTAGGAAGAGAGCTTTTCTCTCTTTTGCATCCATGTAGCATTGTGAACATGGTTTTATGTTATTGCTCAACTTTTAATAAACTATTTTTTCCACTGGACTGTGATGAAACTGAAACAGAGATTAATGCAAGCATTTCTTCATCTTGCCTTCTACATAGTTACTGTCATATGACAGAGCAGGAACCACACATTTAGAGATATAGAAGGGATGTCCATTAAGTTATAATAAAAGAATGTGTCTGAGTTAAAAAAAAACACCCCCACACATGATAGAAAGCTTAAATTCACATTCAGGACAATAGGTGATTTCACTTGGTTGTATTAACTAGTGAACTTACTGACATGTGATTCTACAAAGTCAAAAGACTTTAAACAAATGATGCTAACACATTTACATTTTCTAGAAAATGATGGACAAAACACCTCTCAAATAAAGGTGGGAGTTGAATTTATGTCAGGCTGACATTTTTTTAAACTTTAAAGCAAGCACTTAGCAAGCATTCACAAATGGCTAGGACCAGAGCGGTTATAGTATTTTCTCATTGGCCACTCATTCTGGTCATTTCATTAACCAGTTGCATGTATTTGAAATTGTTATACATATTAAACCACAGAAATTTATAATAACTAATACAATGATAACATTTTTATTATATTATAATGATTAATAAGATAATATTTTTATTTATGAGCTGAAAGTTAAAAAATTTAAAGAGATAATACAATGCAGTTCATTTTCTTTTGTACAAATTTACAAATTAAATGTATCAAGATAATTTTCAAAATGAATGTGTGCTGGTGACTTTAAAAAAGTTATTTTTCTTTAAGATAAACAGTGCAATTCACCATATATGGATCAGTCACCTGTCATTTATCTTTATATTAATTTCCTAATCTTAGTAGAGGAATATATCCTCTGCTCAATTCTTTAGCACTGTGTAAGTATTCCAAATAAAATGAAATTGTAATAGAACTTTCTAAAAAGCAAACTCCCAGAACCTTAATGATATAGGAAATCAGGTTGCAAAGCTAAAATAATGGAAAAGGTTGCACACCATCAAGTCCTGACTAGTGTCCCGAGGACTCTAAACTCCTCCAATGCCCATGTCTATAATTTGTGGCTACGTTCATAAGCATGTTGTTTTTGGTAAAATGAATTATTTTTGATGATAAAATTAATTTCTCTGACTTGTTGTTACCATGTGCTGCTTTGTTCCAGGAGAACATGAGGATCATGGGTTGGAGAGAAAGGGTACTTCAGTCATTTGGTGTACTGACAGTGGGATTCCCATGGCCCCTCACCTTCTTATTTTGTTGACACTGAAATTTTGACATTTCTGTAAGTAGCAAAAGGCTTAGAGTTGGTAAATTTTTGCCAACTACGCAACATTGGAGAACTGAGAAAACCAAAAACCAACCAAACAAACAAAAAACAAAAACAAAAAACAAAACACGAACCAACCAAACAAACAAAAACCCTCCAAAAACATAAGAAACAGCCCAAGTTTCCAGTGAGTAGGTAGAACGGCAAGAATGTTGTTTTTCTTTAGGAGGTGATAACAGCAAGACATCCATGTGAATGACACATAGAAAACACCATAGATGCAGCCACAGAAAGAGTTCAATGTATAGCAAAGTATTCCTGAACTTGCTCAGGCTTTATTCTCAAAGAATCTGAACTCAAAGTCAGGTTCTAAATAAGTCAAGTTCTTAAGAGGAAAGATTCTAAAAATGAACTGGTTCTGATTTGAAATCAGAGGTCAGTTCCAACTTATATTTTCCCCCCATGGATACAGATATGTGCCTTTAACATCATTCAATGTGTTGCTGATGTTACTGCTTCCATAACCAGTTGCTCTCAGCAGTTCAGCTAATGACACATTTATTATAAAAATAAATCTACTCCAAAAATTAAATGTGATTTCCAGAAAGAACCTTTATGAACAAACAAAGGGGCAAGGAAAAGTTAAAAGAAACAAACTGGAAATAGAACTAAAGCATGCAGCAAGGAAGGGGAAGGGAGGATGAGTGAAATCAGGGGAGGGATGGGCACTAGAAAGCAAGATGACAGTTTTACAGGTGATGTGGTGGGAGAAGCTCAGGGGTATACAATGATGTAAGATATATATATATATATATATATATACACACACACAAACAATTAAAATAAATTTAAAAAGAAATTAGGTAAATAGAATTCAGAAAATCATGTGACAATGAAATCTGAATTATTTTAAGGATGTTGCAAGGGAAACTTAGAAACCTGAACAAGAGTTTAGTGCTTAAGTGGGAATTATTCCAGGAGCTATCAGCCTGGACTGACTCATAAGGCTGAGTGATGAATTTCTGATCAACAAGGATACGTTGATATTCCACTGTTGCTACCCAGAAGAGGAGCTGGGATTAAAATGTCTAAGTATTGCCTGTCTGCTTGCTGGCACTGAATCAAACAGGCATTGAGTTTGGATGTGCTTAATAATTATTCTATGAAATCGCTAACTAGCTTAAAGGAATTTGGCATTTAAAACCCTTCAAATGTGAGCTAACACATCTGTCCACCTGGAACACATTCAACTCATTTGTTAAAATAATGAGTCTATTTTCCCCAGGCAACTCGACTCTTTCACCTTTTGGACTAAAGGTGGGGAAGGGAAGCTGTGTTCTACTCATGGAATTCCCATTTGCTATCACTAGGAAATCTCAGGGTAATTTTTTTTTATTATCTTCTGCTGGTGAAAGAGAGGGGATGATGCTCTAATTGGTTGCCTGGGTTTGCCTATTGACCCTTTCTCTCTCTACCTTGTTCACTGCAGGTAGCCCTCCTCTCAGAATATAGGTAAACTTGATTACACATGAGAAAGGTTCAGGGAGAAATAATACACCTAAGAAAATGAATCACGTCAACTGCAAGCAACTCATTCAATACTCCAAGCTGAAAAATAAAAATATTTACCTTACCACTGATTCAAAAGACAGCTGAGGTTTAAAAACTCTAGGATACATAATGCTGCACCTAAATTTGAACTTTGCAACTGCTTCATTGCACTCATAAGACTGATGAAGAGGCTAAAATTCAATAAGATGACATAACCTGATCACAACAACACCATTTGGGCTTAAAACACATTTATCATCTAATTCTTAAATCCTTAAGCTTTTAGACTCTGCTCTGTACTATTGATCAATCTACCTACCTACCTACCTACCTACCTACCTACCTACCTACCTACCTACATCTCTCTCTCTCTATCTCTATCATCTAATTTTTTTTGGTTAATTCACCAATTATATCCTTCATTTGTATCCAGATTTCATCTTCCAACATCATTTAAAGCACTGACTTTGTTATGGAGTCCATAACCAGCTTGGTAAGCAGCCCTCAACACTACCCTGAAAAATATAATCTATATTCCCCCAGTTGGAGAACATGTCAGTCTAATATAATCATTGGATTTTAAAGATCATATTTATGCTGAATTCATTCTTACACTTTTGATGCTTTGAGGATCAGAACCAATAATTAATTTTACTTTAATTTTGTTTTCTTTCTTTTTTGGGGGGGGGCAGGGTGATAAGGCAAGTTTATTTAAGAAAAGGGAAATGAAAGATCAGAAATAAAAGAAGCAGAAAAGGACAACCTGAGTTGGCTAGGTTCAGAAAGGGGAAGAATTTGCTTTCTTTCCCTTATCCTTCCCTCCTCCCCCTCCTTTCCATTCCTCATAACCTCCTTCCCTTCATCTCTCCTTTATTTTTTCCTTCCTTTCTACGTTTGAAACTCTCATTTGGACCTCCAGTTTTTTGTACATATATCTCTACTGAGCTGACAGCTCCCTCTGTCTACATTAAGCACACTGGGTGGTATCAAACTTTCTCAAATAACATCCATTCTGGTATTCACCTCTACATTTCCAAACCACCTTTCATAGATTTTTATATCTCAAAAAAAGGCATGTATTTGAGTGAAAGAATGGCTCCCATTTTCCATCAAACAGAATACTTCAACTTGCAATCTGTTCTTTGGAAAAGGGGGTATTCTTTCAAATAGCCTATCCAATATTATGGTGAATAAATCACTTAGGTACATCTCCTATAAATGGATTTTCATCTCACCTGATCTAGATAGGTGATGAATATACACATTACATAACTGGTTCTTGCATATCAAATATTAAGGAGAAGTCAAACAAAGAAGTAGATAAAAGATGACCTTGAAGAATATATTAAGCCAAATAAAATAAAAAGCATATGACTGTAAAGTCTATGCTGAATGTGAACACTCTGGCAGAGATAATAAAATTTGTCTTCACATTAGGTAATAAAGTGTTGAACTGGAGCCATATTTGGAACAAAGCACAAAACTCAAGAGAGGTACAGTGAAATTGATAATTCTCACAGAGGTTTACAAAGACCTTTAGAAAATGTCACAGCAAACATCAATCACAAACTTCTTTCCAAAATGTTATGTGCTGTCTCCAAGAGTAACAGCTGCACCTTTCAGGAAGGAGCCTGGGGTGGGGGAACTGATATCAGATGCACCTGTATGTACCTTCTGACCTCATCACATTCAAGCTGTTGACCATCATTTCCCAGCTCTCTTCTCAGCATCTCAAGGACACCACCTCTATTTGGGGGATAATGGTATCCATATCACAAGACTGTTGTAAAAAGGACAATCTGGTTCAGAGGGAACACAAAAAATTGTAAATACCATTAAAATAAAAATGAAAGCTGAGAGTGGTACCTTACAAAATCTTGGTGACTTATCAAGCAATTTATTGGAAACCCTATGCTTTATGTCTATTGAGTAAAGAGTAGTGCCTAAAGAAATACATAACTGTCCTAAACCAAGATAGGTTATCTGAGGTTTTGTCACAAGGTCTTACTGCATGCTGGAATCATTGAGGAAGTAACTATGTCAGAAAAACGTCTATGTGGAAAGTTACTCAGCACTGTCAAAAATGTATATAAGCCTCTTGCCATCTAAAGATGGGGTCCTTTCCTCCAAGAGATTACCGTTGTGTTGGTAACCTCGGGTCGGACCTCAGCTTGAGCTGACAATTAAAGAGGTTTTTGCTCTTGTATCTCCCATGGTCTTGCATCTTGTGTGAGCCTAAGAGGATTCCAACCTTAACAGTCTCCCCAAATATTTTGCTATTTTATCCTTTGATGTCTCTTTTAACCACTTTAGCATACAAAGACTTATTTTGAAGAGTTAAAATGGGGCCTTTCAGTTTCTAATACATCTTCATATCCCCTTTTATGTGTACCACTTTCCAAGTAGAGTTTGGAGGGATAAGAATATTTCCAAATCTAATGTAGTTTACAAATCTAATACAGTCTCACTCTGAAGCTATATGTCAAATAAGAATATGAATAAGGCAGTAGAACAACTTTAGTTAAAGTCAGAGCACTCTGATAAAACTTCATTATCGCACAAATTTTGCATAGAGCATCCTGACAGGTAATAAGAATAGGGTGCTTTCACAGGGAGTTTTCTGTTTACAGGGAAACCTCTGCATATCTTTTGGAAGTCACCATCATCATATTTCCATTAAAAGCAAGCAGACTGATGGCTCGTGATTCAAATGGCCTCATTTAAAAATTCAGGTGAGTCTTGCATAAGAAATTCAGTTTGGATGCACTGCCAACCACTACCAGCTCTAGACTGGGTCAAGATTCAATCTTCTCTTAAAACACTTACTTTTTCCATTACTGTGGTAAATGGTAGAAATGCTGATTTAAAGAGTTGCTTGGAAATATCTTATTGTCACAGCATAATTTAACAGGGAGCAAAATAGGGTGCATTGAGGGAGGGGGCACTACTATTTTTAAATAACAGATGAAAAGACTGGAATCTAAATTCTGATGATTGAAAATGAGCTTCTGATACAGAAAAGTTTGCTTACTTCCCTCTTTCACATCCCATTTTTAAAGTAAAAACAGAATAGCCTTTTTTTAACACATGGAAACTATGGTTTAGATAAGTATTTAGCAATTCTATAGGGCAAATTGAACACTGATTTATTTATTGTTATGGTTGCCATACTTTACAAAAAATGGTGCTCAATTCACTTCCACAATGATAAACATTTCCCTGTTGTCAAGAACAGCTTTGTAAAAACATTTTGTAATGATAAGTACTAGCTTTAACATCATTAGTAAAATAATTTTGTGCTATCTCATGCATCATTTAAAATATACTAAATAAAAAAGAAAAACAAGCAGACTGAACAAATCACAGAAGGAACCCACTAGTCTAAGATAAAGGACCTCAGATATTTTGGTGGCGGGTGTGGTGTGGTACATCCATCTAGGAAGACCCTATTCCTCTATAGAGTGCTGCCAATCAATGCTCATCTCAAACAGTAAAATAAAATATAGAGGTTGACTACAATACAGACACCCTCCCCCAAAAGGAATAATCGTGTTATGACAATCTTAGTATAAACAGCAGAGATAACTAAGATAGTTAGGAAGTTCTCCAATATCTTTTTCCAGTATTTCCAAACAACATTAATTTGATCCTCCTTTTTTTTCATACCTCCTGCTCCCTCAAAGTAGCATAGATGAAGTTGCCCCCTCTCTCCACCCCCAAAGTTTACCTTCTGTACTCTTCCAGATGTTCTAATTTATTCTTAAGACATTTTGTCTACTAATTATCCACTTCCTTCTCCTATTCAAAAGTATGTTCCTGCAAACTTATTCTCCCAGATCAGTAGTACTATGACTACAATCCTCTAGTGCTTTCTTGTGAAACACCCTTAATTTCACTGATGTCCTGTACCTGCTATGCAAGCTTTCTATACCACCCCCTGACTGAATTCTTCAATTTTTTTTATTCATGATATAGTGACTCATTAATACATGTCAATTCTGGGTTTTGCCTGAAACATTCTCTCCAGAGTTAAGTAATTCACCAGGTGCCATATCTAGAGGTCTTCAGCTATCTTAACTTTTCAACTCTTATTGGCCAGTCTGACTTTCCTTGGTCCTTCCAGAGCTCATCTTCCACCATGACAGCTTCTGTTTCACTCACACTTTCTCTTATAGAATCCTCTTCTTGTCTCTACTTGCAAAGCCTTCTGAGGTCTGCATAGTCTCTTTTCTCTTTCCATACAATATCTTGTGCTCATATAGAAGACCATATCTTCCATTGTTGTCTTCAGGGAATCACATATACCTTGATTACTGAAATATTTTATTTTAGTGCTAGATTTGCCATCTTAGATGTAGATTTTTTTTGTCACTGACTATCCTTAAGCTATTGCATGTA